>JALIZH010014780.1:0-102207 GCA_030522465.1 Rhipicephalus appendiculatus | reverse complement strand
TGTTCAAATCCAGAAACTGCAAAGAGCAACAAGCCGGCAACTCATGTGTAAACGCCAATGCGTTCCTGAGTCGGCAAATGGCCGCTAAAACATTGTTAACAATGGGATGATATGTAGCAGTGGTTAGTTGGTTTAAAATAATCGAAATATCATCAACGTACCTGAAAAGTTTTAACACCTCCCCCCCCCCTTCAAATCACAAATTGCACAACACAGTAGCGACACAAGAGGCTATGCAAATACCATGTCTTTGGACATACAAATCTCCATTAAAAGTGATGACACTAACTCAAAAAACTTGAGATGGAACATAAAAGCTTCTACAGTCATGCCCGTAGCATTCCGGAAGGCAACAACACGCGTCTATGCAAATTCTTACACAGGAAAAAAATTCATTGTGCGGGACAAAATAAAAATGGTAGGTACTCAACTTCAACCCAGAACAAGTAGCCTATCAAATGATTCAGTTGAAGAAAATTGGTGACACACCAGGAATTCTAAGTTCGAAAGGGGTCTTTCATGGCAACTGCCTTAAGCTGCTTCATTAAAAACTGACTAATCACATTCTGCCGCGTACCTTGTTCACTCACAGTCTTCCTGAAAGGAATGTCTGGATTTTGCATCTTGGCTGTGAAGAACACGCAAAGGGTTTTGTTCTTGCTAGCAAAATAGACAATATATATGTTTTGCAAGTTCTATGTCCTTATACAGTGCCAGCACCTCGCTTTTCACATTGTTTCGCTTCCTTTTATTTCTGCAATGTTCTTGTTGACGGCCTGTCCTGCCTTGAAATTGTACGAATGTGTATCTATTGCAATGATGCACCACTTTTATCCACTTTGCCCCCTCCGAGCACAGGGGCACCACGGCGCACCTCGCCCCGCTTGAGGCGCGTCTCAACAGCTTAGAGTCTCAGATGGCGTCCATAGTGACCACGATCGAGCATCGATTGGCTGCCGCCCTCCAAACCGTTTTCTATCGCATCCCGGGCATGATAGTTGCCCAGATGCTCCAACTCTCTGTTAGCACTCGCCGTCCTAAGCTTAAGTGGGTATCTTGTTCTCAAGCACCCCGACCTCTTTCCCAGATGGCCGAGGTAGACGAGCGGTCTAGCAGTTCGACTGCGACCTCGGAAGTGAGCACCGGATCGAGCAGTGGGAGCCCCTATGGACCCCTTTGCTGTCCCGGAGGCGCCCCAAACGTTTAGTTCCCACGATGGCGGGCAACGGCCCTAGATCGCGCCGTGGACGTGCAAATTGGGACCCTTTTACAATCCTACAGTGGAATTGCCGGGGATTTAAGGCACGCACTAAGCGGGCTGCTCTCTGGCTCCACTTAGGAACCTATCCGCATTTGCCCGCGGTAGTGGCCCTTCAGGAGTCGGGCGAGCACGCTGCCCTCAGAAATTATACCGTGTACCAAAGAGATGCGCAAACCGCTCTCTGCGTGCATCGAAATTACACTGCCATTCCAGTGGATCTCGACTGCGATCCGCTTTACTCGTATGTTATGGTGACTCTCCCTGCGCTTCGGAAGCAGGACCCTTCCCTACATATCCTAAATATCTACAGTTCTCCCAAACTGCCTAATGTAAGTTACGCTGATGTATTTAGCAAAGCCCTTACCGAGGCAGGCAGGGAGCCGCTTATCATTGTAGGCGACTTTAACGCCCCTAGTCCTCACTGGGGTTACCGTAAGCAAGAACGGCGTGGTAGAAAGTTGGCGGAACTTATTTCCACCCTGGGCCGCACCATCCAAACGGACCCTGCCCACCCGACCAACATTGGTAACTCTGTAACTCGAGACACATGTCCCGATCTCACTCTTACCAAGCACATCAAGTATGCAGAATGGCTCAAGACCGAGGAAACCCTCGGCAGTGACCACTGCATTCTTCTCACTACGATTTGGACGCATCCCATTACCAGTCCCCACCAACAAGCGAAACTTCCGGACTGGGACAAGTTCCGTTCGGAGTACACGACTCCGGCACCCATAGCTGAACAAGGCCACGGCACTTGGTCTCATCACCTTGTGACGTCGCTTCGCCAAACTGAGCAGACGGTTCCGCTCTCAGAGGCCATGCCGGCGGTGGATAACCATCTCCAGCGTCTCTGGGAGGCTCGCCATAGCCTAATCCGCCGATGGCGACGACAAAAGCATAACCGTCAGCTCAAAATCCACATAGCAGCCCTCACCCAGCAAGCAGCCGAGTACGCGGCCCAGCTCGCTGACTCCAATTGGGTAGAACGCTGCACAATGCCGCTAAGCATATGTCACACCGCAACACGTGGCGTTTCTTCAGGGCCCTCATCGACCCTAGCCAAATGCGCACAGAAACGCAAAACATCGTTAACGCGCGCTCCACGCCTACGCGGGTGACGCGGATAAATTGGCTCAGGCTCTTCGGGATAAATATCTCTGTGGCCGGCAGCACCCCATCGGACCTGCGTTCTCCTATGCAGGCTCTGAGAACGCAGACTTGGATCGTTGCTTTCAACTCCACGATCTGAAGGTGACCCTGTCCAAAATGGAGCCAGGAACGGCGCCGGGTCGGGATCGAGTGACGGTTAAGCTTTTAGCCAACCTCCCAGACCCGGTCTACATTCACCTCCTCGAATACTTCAATCAAATTTTGGAGGGGCGCGAACCGCTACCACTTGATTGGAAAACGGCTCTGGTAACGCTTATTCCTAAACCGGGCAAGTCTTTAAACATCGAAAATCTATGACCCATTTCCTTAACCTAGTGTGTGGGGAAGCTTACGGAAACAATGGTTAGAGATCGGCTCTCTACCTCGAGGCCCGGTGTACCTTTGCCGACACTATGTACGGCTTTCGTCCACATCGCTCTGCTCAGGACATTCTCCTGCAACTCCATCGTGGCGTTATTGAGCTGATCGAGAATCCGAGTAACGATAAGGTAGTCCTCGCCTTAGATCTCAAAGGGTCTGCCATTCCTGACAGAACGGCAGACGTACCCCCCGCATTCAAGACAAGGAGCACGGCCCATATCCTTTGGGTACTCGAGGAACACCTCAGGGAGCGGTCCTCTCTCGTCTTCTGTTTAATCACGCCATGGCTCACCTCCCCCCACTGCTGAAGGATATCCCCGGTGTGCGACATGCTCTGTACGCCGACGATATCACGCTGTTGGCAAACCAGGGTTCTCTTGGCAGCATTGAGGCCAGCCTGCAGCAAGCAGCATCGGTCGTGGATGACTACGCCCGCCGCTGCGGCCTCGAATGCTATCCAACAAAATCGGAGTATGTGCATCTTCGCCCCATACCAAAAGACACAACACACATCGCACTTTCCTTACGCACTGGGTCAATCCCGGAACGCGAAGAAATCCGCGTCTTGGGGCTCTTCATACACAGAGCCGGAAAGTCGATACAACCATGCGCAAGTTACGTATGGTCGGGGATCAGGTGGGCCGCATAGTCCGTCGGGTCTCGAACAAGCGAGGGGGGTCTCAGAGGCCGCGATGCTCTGCGCCTCGCCAACGCTTTTGTGACCAGTCGAATGCTGTATTCGACACCCTACCTACGTTTGCGCAAATGTGATGTGAACACGCTCGAAGGCATTCTGCGGAGGATATACAAGCGCGCCCTCGACCTCACGATCTCGACGTGTAACCAGCGTCTTCCAGATTTGAGCATGACCAACACGTACGGGGGAACTCAATGAGGCCCATCTCAACAACCAGTATCTGCGGCTTACCGAGTCGCACGCTGGGAGATGTCTCTTAAACCGCCTCCACATCTCCTACACCTATCAGGCAGAAGAGCGGACCACGATCCCGGAGGACTGGCGTGGTGCGTTGGTTATCCAGCCTCTGCCCCAAAACATGGCTAGGGAGACTTATGAAGGCAGGCGAACTGCGTGGGTTACAGCCTTGCAAGGACGCTAGGGGTCCCGTCTTGGAGTCTTCTACCCTCGTCTGGCCCTCACCACGGGAGGTGGTACACGGCAGCCGTAGTCCAACAAAATGTGCCTGTTCAAGGGCTCACTTTTCGAGCCCCGGACATTACTCACGCGGAGGAAGTCGCAGCTCTCGCCGCAGCAGACCCAGCATCTCGGATCATTATTACCAATTCGCGGAGCGAAGCCAAAATCTTACAAAACGTCGCGTCACCAATCGCGCTGCTCCAATCCTGAAGGGTTGTTATTATCTTGACCGCCCAAACACATGTTTAGTCATCTGGACCCCAGGTCACGCAGGACTAGGTGGTAATAAGGCTGCCGATGCCTCATCCCGCGCGGTTGATTTCCGGGAACCTCCTCGCCCTCCGTCGCCTCACGATCCAGAACCAAATCCGGTCACCTCATTTCGTGACATCACAGCGGTGTACAAATCGAACAGGCTCCGATTTCCGCCCCCGGCGCCGGGCCTGACTATGGCTGAAGAGCGCTGGCTCTTACGCCTGTACGCCAATACAGTATTGTGCCCGGCGATACTGAAGCATTTCAATGCGGCCTTCTCCGGGGAATGCCCACACTGTGATCATCCGCTTGCGGACACTTTCCGCATGGTGTGGGCATGCCCATCTAACCTGTCGGTCCCCCCCAATCACCTCCCATTCACCCCCTACGCGAGAGAGCTGGGAGGCTGCCCTGCTCGGCTGCTCGGCCTTGGAGCGTGAAAGAGCCCTCGTCGCCAGGGCGCGCGCCGCCGCGGAAGCCACAGGGGTCCCGGACTAGGGACTCCTCCAAGAGTTTGTAGAGGGTCAGCCCTTAAGGCCGTCCCTATCTCGCACTTGTAAATAGTCTAAATAAACGTTTTTCATCACCACAACCATAGTATACTTGTTGTTGAATAGGCTATAGCGCCCTGCCCTCTTTTTCTTTTTTTCTTTTTTATTCGCGCATCTACTCTCCTCTTCACTTTCCTTTTCCATCTTTCTTTTCCCTCCCCCCCCCCCCCCCTTAGTGCAGGGTAGCGAACCGGATGCTACACTTCTGGTTAACCTCCCTGCCTTTCTCTCTTTTTATTCTCTCTCTCTCTCTCTTGTTGTTGGAAAAAAAAATCAACTAAGAAGATGACGATCAGTTCTGGCTTCCACTCACGCGCATCAGCAGCAACCCAAGGAGTCGGGCGGTGGTTTATTCTGAATATACCCCTTTTCTTACGCATCAGGACGGCTCGATTTTCTTCAAGTGGTGCAGAAACCCGAGGTTGAACCAGGGACCTCTGCCTGAGCAGAGGCATGATGTCGTAGTCGGGGCGCGGTTTATTGGTGATAAACCGCAGTTAATAAACCCATTTTCTTACGCATTGGGAGCCTAGATTTTCAAGTGGTGCCGAAAGCCATCGTAACAACGAACCACATCGATGGCCCCAAGGTAATCGCCTTCCCTTGACGGATTCACTGCATATCGACAAACAGCTGCTCACGGCGGAGCCAACCATGGAAGCCCTTAACCTGAAGCGTAAAGTAAAGAGAGCTCGGTTAACGCGCCTTATTAACGAGGCAGAAGCAAACGCTCACTCAAAAGAGCGTTACGTAAGAGGATCTCAACCGACTTCACAGCGACTTGAGAGCAACCGACTACGACATCATTCATCTGCTGTCAACCACGGAAGCGGTGGCGGAGCTTGACCGGGCTGTCGAATATAACGTTCGAGCCACAAGGACGTCCGCGAGCTCAAGTATAACTTAAAAACGAGTGGATGTGAGCCAGTTGGTAAGAATGAATGATGTAAAACAGCGCAAAAAAGACGACGGACGAGAAAGAACACAGCACTAACGCTGACTGCCAACTGATGGTTTATTGAAAAAACACCCAAATATACACAGAAACGGAAAAACGGGGAAGGGAAACAAATGAGAGCTTCTAGCAGCGCATGCGCCCAGCGTCACATTACCGTTTAGTCATAGGTGATTTAGTTACGGAGATAGCAGCATTCCTTGTCTGTTAGATTAATAGACGGCTCGCTTACACATGCTTCATCTTTACATTTCATCGCGAAAGCCTCGTAGATTTCACGTGCAGCCTGGTCCTTGTATGTGCGCAGCACACGGGTCTCCTGAAAGCGTGGTTGGCACCCACACTTAGCACAGTGAATGGCTAAATTGCCGCCGCTTTTTGCCTTGAAGTTGTTGGCGTGTTCACGCAGACGGTCGTTCACAAAACGGCCGGTCTGCCCGATATAGGCACCCCCGCACGAGGTCGGGATCTCATACACCACTTCAGTCCTGCATGGGACAAAGGTCCTTGAGTGTTTTTTTTTTTTTGCACATCCCTTGCTAATATTCTTGTTCGCATTAACCTTACTGCAAAGGGAGCTCAGTTTGTTGGGGGCGGAGAATACCACCTGGACCCCCGCTCGCCCAGCGGCCTTCTTGATGCGGTGGGACACACAGTGTACATACGGGATAACCACAGTCTTACACTTCTGAAGGCTCGGCCGGAGGCGTTCACTCGTGGACCTCACTTCACGTAATAGCACCGCTGTCAACGAAGTCAGCAGGTTCTCCGGGTAGCCGCTCTCCTTAAGCCTCCGAACTTGCGACCCAAGGCTGCTTGCGATCGAGTGGTGGCAGGAGCGAACGAGGGCATTTCTCTGGGCTCCCACAGGCGATTGCCCGTTTTACAATCTTTGAGTGATTCGATGAAAACGGCAGAAGAAGCTTCTTTGTTTGTGGTGCGTAGATCCAGCAGGTATGGTTTCGGCCGAGGTGGATTTTCATGTCCAGGAAGTGGATCTTCCCTTCGGCAGGAAGTTCACGGGTGAATGTAAGTCCTAGGAAACAGGTCTGAAACAAGCCAAAAATTCTTTCCACTTCACTACACTCTCAGTACGGTCCTGGATAATAGCCTCGATACAGGCGGCATCCTTCGACGTACTGTTTATTAACAGGGCTATGGACAGCCCGGCGAAGAGAAGTATACGTTACTCCCTTCAGGCGGCCTCGAACTTGAGGAGTGCCGCCTATAAACTATCGCTGTAAGCGGCCGAAGTCCGCATACGGCCCCGCTGGCCGATCCGCGTGCGAGTTGAGCGGCAGGGCGGCGGGGAACAGGCGGCGAAGCATCGGAAACAACTGCACCACGCATGCGCTTGAACGAAAAAAAAAGAAAGAAGAATTGAGACGCGCGCTCCGCGCTCGCCCCGGCGCGCGCGTGTGAAGGGGAAAAAAAACGACAGACGAGAACCGCGGATGCTGAGAAGTTTCGTGTTCGCCGCGCGGCCGCTCCATCACGAGACGTGCAGGCGACAGAGCTTTGAGGCCGGTAACCGTCACCTGTTTGTCAACGTACTTGGAAAGCGCTAAACTGCGTCGGCTGCGCGCTTTGCGCCTGCCGCTGGGTGATATGTTTTCATCAATGGATATGAAAGGTGTGTATCGAGGGCATTGTAACGCGCCGCAATATGAGCGATGGATTTTGCCGCGCCGGGAACAATGAGCCTGCCGCACCATACCAGGCTGGTTTGTGCGCGTGCTGCGGGCACAGTCCAGTACAACATGCTCGAATTGGTAAGCAGCCTTTTTTGTTCTCTTTGATGGTGTCGTGATATCTGCTGATGCATGTGCAGGATCCAATTTTGCTGAGTGAACGAAAAAAAATAAAAATAGGAGGAGGGTGGGCACACTTCGCCCGCTATATATATACATTGATCGTGTTATACTTGCGAGAGAACATTAAGCGCAGCAGTAACTACTCCCCGAATTTACATGCTTTGAGTGTAATATTCGTTACATCCCATTGTAGATGCGCTTTTTTCGCGGAATACAATGCCGCTTAGGTTATCATGAATACACATTACGTTGTGACAAATTTGTTTTCAATTTACTCAGTTCATGGCTCGCATTTGTTTCGTGACTTAATTGTGGCATGCCAGCTTGTGCAACTTTTCAACATCTGGAACCGCGCACGTTTTTCAGCGTCGAGATCTACGCAGGATGTGTTCTTCATGCCGCCCGATGTGCCACCCAGTCAACCGCAGGAAGCGATTGAAACACAGCTGAATACCGGTAAGTGTACAGCATTCTTATCTGAGATTCCACGCAGTGATGTTAGGCCGCTGGCTCTAACTGGAGTTTAATCAGGGACGCGGTAATACGTTAGCTTGGATTTATTATGCGACTGACGTGCACTAAGTAACTGAATTGTGAAGCATCTGCTTCTGACTGTATTGCGCCAAATGCGTCATATATGAGCACTGCAACTCTCATTTTGCCGCAAAGTAATTGAGATTTATATAGTGATATCACGATGCTGCAAAGTAACATAATCGCCTTTGAAACAAATCTCTGAATTAGCGAACGACACTCTTCCAGGTCATAATATGGCTTTTTGTCACTTCTGGAGGTTCATTTGCCTTAACTGCTGATCTATGAAATTTTTTATTTATGAATAGTTCGTACTGCTGACGTTGTTCGTACTGCTCCTAATCAAGAAATAGAAAAGGCACACCTTGTTACGTCGGCAATTAGCAATGCATACATATATTTCCATAACAGTTAGTTTAGTTCCATAAAGTGTTAGACTACACAGTACAAAGTTTTCATTAATTAGAACTTACGACTGTGTTTGCAAAAAGAGAAGGGTAGGCCTCTGTACATTAAAGTATATGTGAATTGTTTTCATTGTTTGGTCTCCCAGACACAGCTAATGCAAAAGTAACCTGCAGTATCACACTAATGACTGTTTGCACAATTAGAAAGACTGCACTTCCTGTTTTGAATGCTGCATGACACCTATAGATGAGTTAACTGAATGAGCATACCCGTGTAGCTAGGATTTGGGGGGGGGGGGGGCATTTGCTGAAGGCCTTTACTGTACGAGAAAGGTAGCTATTTTCATTATTTATTTTGAGAAAACACACCCTCCATCAAAGTTTCGAGAGGGGGGAGGGGGGAACCTAGCCCCCCTCCTCCGTGCCTATGAGCCTGGATATGAGGCATCAAGCCATTGAGCTGGCACAGGAGGAACATACAGGTGACTGCTGCTGTACCCGTTTTCCTTAAAGAAAACTGATTTCTCTGTTGGCTGTGTTAGTTTGTGAGCACTGCACTCGGGAAGTTCTGCAGTGTGAATTTTTCTTATCGTGAACCAACTAGCCCATTCTGAAATTCTTCTAGCTCTGCTCTAACTTATCACAGAGTATTTTTCCTTAGCATGAGAGAAGTCTTGGCAATTAATAATATTTGTGTTTGAACACCTTTTTACAAATGTATGTTTTAACCAGGTTGTCTAAACATACCTACTGCATGATTTACAGCTTACCACAGTTTCAGGAAGCGCTGAGTCACTGAGATGCAAATGCATTTATCACTGCAGGTGTTGCTCAACGATACGAATGTACTGTCGCTGGAGTAGCCAGCACCAGCAGCTTCGGAATGGCTGCTTCACAGCATATCGGTGGGTGCCAATACACATGATTTGTTAAGATGATGTGATATAAATTATTGCAGCATCTCTGGGGTGTCAATTTGTTGCCAGTGCAATGCTGTTACATTAAAATGTAACTAGATTTCATGAACGCAGTACCTCTTTGAAAATGTGAGGAAGGAAGGAAAACAAGAGAGAGGAAAGGCAGGAATGTTAACCAGTTTGGCATAACCGGTATCTAGAGAGTGCAGTTATGACAGCACGCATGAGACAGTCATAAGTACTGGTTGTTTATGACAACAGATCAGACATGCCGCAATTACTACACTCTACCTGTTCCTTTATGCTATCTTAGGGCATTTGGTTGAACAATCAAAGCGTCATGTTCCATACTAGCTTCTTCACCTACTCTCTCTCCCGAGTCGTTAATGCAGATCTATAGCTCTAAAAATGTTGGCTAATAGGCATGTGTAACTGTAGAGCTTGCAGTGAGCAATATAAATTCAAGCTGATCTCAGATGTAGAGTACTCACGAATTGAAGCGGGACAATTTTAGGACTAACCAGTTCAGGTCATTGGGGCTTAATTTTGACTCGACTGTGTTGGTTAGAGCCCATGCTTTCTTTAGAGACCAGATTCGTCGCGGCAGGACATGGACAAGATGGGTTGCATGCATCTCGGGATATGTGTTGCCTCTACTAGGTAAATTTATTCATTAATGTTGACTTAAATAGTCTTGTTCATTGCGCATCCACTAAGTGCTGGCAAAGGGATATTCAAGGTAATATCAAGTAGCAGCAATCAGCATAAAAATTTGTCAGAACACACTCATTTCATAACTGGCAGAAGCAGGGTGGCACATGGCTTACATGCAGGTTTTAAGTACACCTTCGTAGGTTTAGCCAGGAAGGAGTGAAGAACCGAAAGGAAGAGTTAAATTCTGCTATGATATTAGCAAAGTTTTAGATTAAAATGCGGAGTAACGAACCAAAACTCTCCACTGTGGTATGCCTCATGTGTTAAACATATCCCTTTTGTCACATCTAGCCCCAGGTTTACTTAAGTTATTTGGCAAAACTTGCAGTAGGTTTTGAGGATGGATGAATTATTTTTCTTAAAGAACACTTTTCATTAAACAATGATAAATAGCACACACTAGCCATCATACATTGTTCTTTTGCCTTGCTTTAAGACGTGCTAAAAAAACATGAACTAGCTAACCTGCGCTGTTGTTTTCTCTGCCATATTTTCCTACATATTACAAGAACAACAGTGTACACTACGCTTTGCGCACTAAGTGCAAAACTCGGAAGGCAATACTCGGCAAGCAACATCTCCCTTTTTCATTTTAATTTGTGTTTTTAAAAAAAGAGTTTGTGGCAAAAGAAGTCGAGCCAGAGTTTTCAGTAAAACATTCAATCTGATGAATGCTGAAAGCCTAATGAACTTATTTATTTGATATCCTTTTCAGGAAGCAGCAAGAATTATTGGCCCACCTGGATTTCTACAAGAAGGTCTATGATGGGAACACTTTCCAGTGCTTATGGCACACTTTATTTAGGATATCATACATCTCCCTGCATTTGGGCAAGCCCCAGTGTTACTGTTTTGATTCCAATAAAAGACGACAAACAACATTTGTTTTATCAGTTATCGAGTTATGACATTTGTCACGCATTAAAAAGAAAGTACTTCTGCATGCAAAACAGATTCCTGAAACACTGGCCTATCAATATCAATGCTCGTGTTCTACAAAACAAGTTGAACAGATGATTTCTGGAAAACAATGCACAAAAGGAATAAACGGAAGGCAGTGAGACAGAGAGTGATCCACATTGTTTGAAAATTGGTGGGTTGAACTTTTATTAATGGTTGTGTAACTGCATGGTGAACTCGAAAATCGAGTACAGGTGCACCAGGCAGCAGGAGATCATATGCCACCGACTTTTTTTCAGTTTTGAATATCTGCTACAGTTCTCGTATTCTAGCATGGCATTTGTAACGTTGAACCACGATCAAGCCAACCTGTGTACTGCTGTGGCAATGTACCAGTTATAAGATATCCTCTTTTTCTGAAAATCAGCTGTTTTATTGAGGCATGCAGCAACAATATTTCCAGTTCGTCCTGCACCCCAACTACACGCGGACGTTCGCGAAAGAGACGTGCAAAAGCATCAACTATTTATTTGGAGGAAACTTGTCCGTGTGTCACATATTGGAGGTGACAAGGAAAATACGATGAAGGAAGAGGAAGACGAGAAGCACGCATGACGTAGAACCACGACACAAGACGAAGAGAAAGACGAGGTGGAACATATAAAAGAGAAGGTGACGTGGACAGAGGGGGCCCTGGGTGTTCCATCGTGAGCGCGTGAGCTGGACACGAGCGTCGCCGGCCTGGGTTCCGGGCGCTCCAGCTCTCGTTCTACGGCAACGCACCGTAGGCTCCGGCTGGCTAAAGGATCGGAAGGCGAGCACGAGGACCCGCAGCGGCCTGGGAGCGCCATCGGCTTGTGCTCCGAGCGTCCCATCCTACGGCACCGCACCGTAGGCCTCGTCTGAGCCAGATCCTGTCCCTGGGAGACGCGGGCCAGCGCAAGTACCTGCGACGCACAGGTCACTGAACTCGGAGCCTCCCAGCGTCTACGAGAACACCAGTTCGCGTTCCTCGCCAGAGAAGAACGGCGCCACCGACTTGGACGCCGCCGCCAACTCCAGTGCCACCCGCAACGCCTCGCCTTCTCATGAACCGGCACACGACGCCGTGAGTTGCACAAGCGACAAACGCTTCGTACTTTTGTTTGTAGTCTTTATAAGAGCTTTATTTTGTGATGGTCATGTAGAGTGTTCCTTTTTCACATTTGTTGTTATTCTAGGGTTAATGTGTGCTTTGCTTTAGTGTGCAATTAAACATGTGTGTTGATACCGCTCCCGCCTCGTCTGTTCTCTCTGTTCGACCGATGTCCGGAGATCCGTGACACCGTGGCAAATTTGTGTACGTCATACTTGATCTTGGCGCACGTTTCGACATTCACTTGAACAGCGGTGTGATGCTGAGTAAAGGTAAGAGTAGCTAGTTCCCATATATAAGATAAGTTAAAGACTGAAGATCAGTAAAAACCACTGTGTCGCGCGAAATAGCGCGCATACGTGGTAATTGCTGAAACAGATGATCTTCGAACTGCTAAAAAGGTGCTGCTGACCCAACGTGCGGCCAGCGACGGTTCACGCGCACTAAGTGCAAATGTTAGTGTAGGCACTTTAAAATACCCAGTCAAGCATTAACGTGCCAAAGCAGGTTAACGTTACACGAACAGCTGAGAACGGGCTGCTGTCACTGACACGCGTGTACGTCGCGGCATGAATAACGGAAATTGCTCGCAGCCAACGCACATGTGAAAAATGTACGTGGGTTCCGAGATCTGAGGATATCCTCGTCACGCTGGCATACATTCGCGACTTTTCGGTGAGCGAAACAACCGCTGTTCACGGAGAAGCTTTAACGACACACGGACACACGTTAATCGTTCTTGCGGCACGGCGAATTACGAACCGAAGTCGGAGCCGAAGGTGCTTACCGCGTTTGTCTGGAGTTCATGAAGCCCCGCAAACTATTTGCTGACCTAATGCACCCTCGAACACATTCACATGCACAAAAACAGAAGTTCAACCAGTTCAACGTCGCGCCGACTGTTTGCAAACGGCATGGTAGATATATACCGCCGCGAAAAAACGAGCACTTTTGCTGTGGCGCTCTGGTGCAATGGGTAAGTTATCTGCTTTCAGTGCACGCGGTCCCGAGTTCGATTCCAGTGCTGTGCGTAATTTGCATGTTGTTATCGCAGATGTTGATGATTGTGATACTGTTCATCTTCTAATTACCCGTAGTGATAATTACAACCGTCAAACTGGCGAGAAAACGGTTGACAGCGTCAAAAAATAATTTTTTTTTCTCGCAACCGCATCAGGTCCGCCTACAGACAGGCCGCGTACAGGGCCGTCACGCGTAACCGCAGGCCGTACCTAGCCAGGAAAAATTTGACTTAAAATCCCGTCTAAGCGTCGCCACGGCTATTCTGAAGGCCACTTAGAATAGGGCCGATTCCTCTGGGACACGGCTACGGAGCCGCGTAACGAACTGACAAGATGCGGCCATAATTTGACCGGATTTCCTGCCTGTAGGCGTGTATTCTAGCCGGGATTTGACAGAGAGTGTAGAAGTCTCCTCTGGTTGGGCCCGGAATAAAACCACGAAATAATGAACATCACGGAAGATCCTGACCCTCGCGGAAGACTGGTGCTTATCATCGAGGATCCCATCATAATGTGCTAAAAGCAGGAGCTCAAGACAGGTGCGATGCGCGAGCCTATGCACACGCCTTTCCTCTGTACGAACATCTGTCCATTGTGTTCGACCACCGCGGAGCGAAAGTACAGTGCGAGGAACTCTTGGAACCTGGAGGCGCTTGTCCCTATGGTGTTTTGAAAACGTACTACACCATGCTCCTCTATACCCTTCTTTACGACACCAACGAGGTCCTCTTGCGGCAGGGAGTAAAAAAGGTCCTTTATGTCATAAAGGATCGCCTGTGGAGCCCAGAGAAATGCCCTCGTTCGCTCCTGCCACCACTCGATCGCAAGCAGCCTTGGGTCGCAAGTTCGGAGGCTTAAGGAGAGCGGCTACCCGGAGAACCTGCTGACTTCGTTGACAGCGGTGCTATTACGTGAAGTGAGGTCCACGAGTGAACGCCTCCGGCCGAGCCTTCAGAAGTGTAAGACTGTGGTTATCCCGTATGTACACTGTGTGTCCCACCGCATCAAGAAGGCCGCTGGGCGAGCGGGGGTCCAGGTGGTATTCTCCGCCCCCAACAAACTGAGCTCCCTTTGCAGTAAGGTTAATGCGAACAAGAATATTAGCAAGGGATGTGCAAAAAAAAAAAAAAAACACTCAAGGACCTTTGTCCCATGCAGGACTGAAGTGGTGTATGAGATCCCGACCTCGTGCGGGGGGTGCCTATATCGGGCAGGCCGGCCGTTTTGTGAACGAACGTCTGCGTGAACACGTCAACAACTTCAAGGCAAAAAGCGGCGGCAATTTAGCCATTCACTGTGCTAAGTGTGGGTGCCAGCCACGCTTTCAGGAGACCCGTGTGCTGCGCACATACAAGGACCAGGCTGCACGTGAAATCTACGAGGCTTTCGCGATGAAATGTAAAGATGAATCATGTGTAAGCGAGCCGTCTATTAATCTAACAGACAAGGAATGCTGCTATCTCCGTAACTAAATCACTTATGACTAAACGTTAATGTGGCGCTGGGCGCATGCGCTGCTAGAAGCTCTCATTTGTTTCCCTTCCCCCGTTTTTCCGTTTCTGTGTATATTTGCGTGTTTTTTTCAATAAACGATCAGTTGGCAGTCAGTGCTAGTTCTGTGTTCTTTCTCGTCCGTCGTCTTTTTTGCGCTGTTTTACATCATGGACTCAAGTATAAGCTACGCCAACTTGAAGAGTCCCACAACCGCGCATTACCGGCAACCCCAGGAAACCCGTGCAACGCAGGCATCTGCTCGCCATGCATTTACCGATAATTGGCTCCTGAAGTTCGATGGCCAACAGTCATCGTGGACGCCTTTTTGGGAGCACTTTAATCAATTGATACACAACAACGATTGACTCACCGTCGTAGACGAGTTCGCCTATCTACGCTCAGTCCTGACCCGCGACACGGCATCGGTGATCGAGGGACTTCCGGCTACTGCAAGCGGCTACTGTGAAGTCTTGGACATTTTGAAAGAGCGCTTTGCCAAACCCGACGTCATAATTCAAGCTCACATGCATCGACTCATTGAAATGCGACGCGTTCGATAATCCGACGATGTTCGAGGACTTCGGTGCCTCTACGACACGGTGCAGTGTTAGACGCGCGCCCTCAAGACTCTTGGAGTTTCGGAAGACAACTATTCCGCAATGCTCTACCCTATCCTTCTGAGAGCGCTTCCTCACGACATAGTCCTCCACTTTTTTCAAGACCATCGCACGGCAACGTTATGATCAAATTGAGCAAAAAAAGACAAGGTGGAAGCTCAGACCAAGAAGGACAGGATACCAAGGAACAGAAGACGAGCGTTCAGCCTTTGCTGTCTTTAATTCAAGTAGAAATAGTGTCGTGAGAACTAAGAGTCATGCACCTTTCCGTAAAAGAGGACGCGTCGAAGTGGCAAGTTAAAAATCTTCGCAGCAACGTGACATCGACTTCGCGCCATCAACGTTCAACCATAGGTGTGCGCACGAGGGAGGCAGAGGGGGCGGCCGCCCCCCTAGTCAACTAAGAAGGGGGTAGGGCGCATAGTCTGCCCCACACATTGACTTAATAGAAGAGGGGCGCTGCGACAAGCCTTCGCCCCCCCCCCCCCCTGAAGGGAAACCCTGCGCACGCCTATACGTTCAACCGCGGAGTGTTTGACGCTATCCGCAAAAGCAGTTCCTCAAGAGAACGCCTTCTTTTTCTGTCAGTCAAATGCGCATGATAGAGCAGTGCAACTTTCCAATTCCACGAGAGGAAAAGAAAAAGCGCCTACTAAGTGCTGGTCCCTGCTTCCGCTGTGCATTACAACATCATCTGGCTAAAAATTGCAAAAGTAAGGTTAAATGTGATAAGTGAAATCGGCGCAATGCGGAAACAAGGTGCGACGCTAGGATGCTGACATCAACCTCAAGGTAATCTACCGGGCTCAGCCCATGTTAACCTCCCTGCCTTTCTTCTACTCTTATTATCGCTCTCTCAACCTCCGCTACCCAGAAATTACCGACACCGATGCAACTTGAGGGGACTGGAAATGGTAATTTCAAACCACGGGTGCACCTCCATACAGCTGTTGCTTGGGTAGCCGGACAAGAAACTAAATGCCTAGTCCGAGTTTTGTTCTATAGAGGTAGCTAGCGGAGTTTTGTGACTAAGCGATTGGCTGAGAAATTACCAAGTCGAGTACTTGATCTCGAGACCCTTGCTCTTGCATATCTTGGGGAAACGCATGACGAGAAGACGTACCAGCGCATGTCTGCCGCATTCAGTTCATTGCGTGGTTGTAAGTCACTACATAGTGAAACTCTCGTCACGAAGAAATAAGCCACCAGTCCATTCCTCGACCAAGTCGAGATTTCATCGACAAGCTCGCACTGAAAGCATGTTACTTTTACGACATCGAACAAGCTGAAAGCCCAAACGCTGTCGACGTCTTGATCAGTAGTGACTATTACTGGTCATTTGTCACGGGAAACATGATGAAATTAGACAACGGCCTCGAAGCCGTCGAGCGGAACTTAGGTTGGATGCTCAATGGACCAGCAGCCTCTTGCGCTACCGCCACGCACTGCAACAAGGTCAAATACTCGAAGCGGCAGTAGCGAACCATAAAATCACACTAGAGAATGAGAATGACTTAGAAGTCATGGGAATGAAATGAAAGGAACATAAGAAGACCCAGGAGGAATACACTGGGGCACACTCCCTTAAAGGTGGCTGCAAAGTTCAGTCAAAAGTCATAGAGATATTGCCAAGTGCATCTATGAAAATACACACGTGGGCTTCGAACGATACATGCGTCGTTGGCACACAATCTACGCAATGTTCGGAGTTGCGACTTGAGCAATCGAAGGCGGTCCCAAAAGCCTTGGGCCCGGTATAGTATCCTGAATAGTCTCGCCTAGTCCGGGAAGCCCTGTGCAATTCGCCGAGCGATGAACCGCAAATAAGCGGCACCAATCTCTCACGCTACAGGCGACCCCTCACCTAGACGACTCTCTCGACATGTTAGACTTTTTCAACGTAAATATGAAGCAGAGCACTGGAAAGCAGACCACTTCTGCTCAGACAAGAGGAGCGTCCAGCCGTGATTTAACAGCCAATTCCATCTGGTGGGCAGGACCCCAATGACTTACTTATCAAGAGTGAGTGGCCACCACCACATATCTCTACCAACTCTATTCACCGTGCTACAGCTTGGTTACTACGACATGCCTCGCAGGCGAAGCGGAGAAGTGGGTCCCAGTGAGCCTAAAACGTAGAAGAAATACAAGCCAATGTATTACGCTGGATAAAAAATCGTTCGAAGATCAACCCAAACTATGGAGTATTGTTGGAATCGAGGAGCTCCATAGAAGAAGGGCTGACAAGGCAAAAGCCTGTACCTTGATAGTGCCATGTGAAACTACCAACACATGGGTCGTTCAACAGCTGCACCCGTTGTAATCCAGCTTGAGAACTTCTGCGCGCGGGGCAGTTTGTTGGAAAAAGATCGACTAAGAAGAAGACAACGAACGGTTCTCGCTTCGAATCACGCGCATCAGCAGCAACCCACGGAGTCGGGCGGTGGTTTATTCTAAATTACCCCCCTTTTCTTACGCAACGGGAAGGCTCGATTTTCTTCGCTTGTAACGTCAAACGGAAAGTTCCTCCCCGGTTCTGGCTAGGACTTTCATGCCCTCGTGTAAGGAGCAGTCCCTAACTCCCACTGTGAGATTTTCGGCAACTCGTCGGCTCATTGCCAGGAATTCGTGAGCTGGCAAAGAAGGATCGTGGCTACCTTTTTTGAGTACACGCCAGATATTTCCTGGAATGGGAACATTTTCCAGCGTGTCATTTCATCTCAAGGAGATCTGCTCGTACGGCCCCAAAAGGCCTCGTTGTGCTGGCAAATATTCACATTTATCAGCACAACTCGACAAAGGTCCAAATTTAGCCACGAAATTTTTCCTGGCTCACGAATTACTGGCAATAAAACAACTAGTTGCCAAACATGTCAGTGTGGAAGTAAGGGATAGTTGCTTACAAGAGGGCGTGGAAGCTCTAGCCAGAACCGGGGAAAAACCCGTTTACGTCACACGGATCCTGTGGCAGCTGCTGTGTAATTCTTCAAGAGCAACAACTTTATTCTTCTTCAAGCGCATAAAAGCGGTAGCTTTGCAGCAATAGATGCAGAATCGTACAACATCAAGGGGAGGAGAGGCAGTGGACAAGAACTTCAAGATAAAAGCCAGTGAAAAGAAAGACAGCGGCTCTGTCTACGGACTTCGAATTTGCAAAGCTTGGACGGTCTATTACAACTAGCAAGAGCCCCCCTTTCCGTGTTTTTTCACGGCCAACACACGTAAGCCGGACGTTCGTTTAAGGAAGATTGTGAGTGAATGAAGGAGGTACTATCGCGCTCAGTATAAGCTACATCACGCGAGCGCGTGGCCCAGCGCTCTGCAAGGCTGTAAAGTGGCGCCGATCGTGCCATATTTTCGAGTTATTGGGAGAGAGTTTGGCTATTCCTGTAAGTGGGCATCCCTCCCTAATCCTTGCTTTCACCCTGGTCCGCTTTTATTTGAAGGAACGTTTTGCATTTATTTAGCTTTACTGAAGACAAATTCGAAGTCTCTGTGCCAAGCCACAGCGGCCGTTATCATTTTCGAAGCTGACATCACGACAGGGCAAAACGAGGGCGAGCGTGAAAGCAAGGCGAGGCTATGCACACTCAAAGAAACAGCTAAACGCTCCCCTGATAACTCCAAGTTATTTCACGATCAGCGACACTGTACACTTACAGTGCTCTTGGCCACGCGCTCCCACGATGTAGCTCATACTGAGCGCGATAGTACGTGGTAGAATGTGATTAGTTAGTTTTGAATGAAGAAGCTAAACATGGTTGCCGTAAGAACCTGTTTCGGACTGAGAATTCTTCGTGCCACCCACTTTCTTCAATTGAATCCTTCGACAGGGTACTTCTTCTCGTTTACAGTTGAGGACCTATTTTATTCTGTCCCGCACGACGAATTGTTTTCATGTGTAACAAGTTGCATAGACGAGAGTGATGTTCTTGCCTTTCGGAACGCCGCGGGCATGACTGTAGAAGCTTTTATGTTTCTTCGGAAGTTCTATGTGAGTCACCTTTATGTGAGTCACCTTCAGGACAGGGAATTTGCATAGAATTTAGTGTCCCTCCTTTGTTGTGCAATTTCTTCTAATGTTGTATTGGCCGTTCCTTGCATCAACATTTTAATGAGCAGCAGGTTTTGAAAGTATTTAGATACGTTGACAATTTTTTTTATTATTTTAAAGCAAATAACCACCGCTGCATGGCAGCCCATTGTTAACAATGCTTTAGTGGCATTTTGCCAACTAGGGGAAGGATTTGTCTTTACACACGAGTTGCCGGCTTGTGGCTCTTTGCAGTTTCCGCATTTCAACTTTACCCTGCAGAGCCGCCACTCCTGTTGACGTTATTCGCCTATGTCCACAAAAAAAAAAGACCGCCAGGTCTACGCGAAACGCACAGCACAGTCACAGCGAAAGCTGGAAGAGCTGCGTTTCTAGAGCCTTTTTTGAACACTGATGGGGAACTACTACATGCATACTTGCATGGTACCCACTGCACCATACATCATTATAATTTTTGTGTATGGGGGAAGCGTCCACTATGCCAATATTCGTTAGTCTGCGGAAAAGCGTGGTACCCGCTACACACTTGCAACGCATTGTGCACTTTGTTGATGCTGTGGCTGACGACGATGAATAATTATGCATGAGGCATTTCTATTGGGTTGGAGCATTGAACGACTCACTCGTTACGCAATTCGCATTGTGTGACGCCTGGTTGTTAGTTTACTCTTTTAAAACGCTTTCCGATACATGTTAACGCGATTCATTGGCCGGCATGAAGCCTACAGTGAGTCAGTTTGCAACGCAGTTTAAAGCACCGGCGTAGATAAAGAGAGAGAGAGAATGTTTATTGGAAAGGTAGGGAGGTTAACTAGACTATGGCGAGTTTGCTACCCTACTCAAGCACCGGCGTAGCTCAGTGGTAGAGTGCTGGGCTGCCACGCAGAGGGCCCGCGGTCGATTCCGTTTCCGTCATAGGTATTTATTATTTCAGTTTTTAACGCGATAGCGTTAAAGAGCTCGTTTCGCAGAAATTCCGGCGTCGGCGTCGGTGTCGGCGTCGTTGGTTGTGAGCGAAAAATCATCTTTTCCGTGACCGAAAAATCATCATCTTGTCCGTGACCGAAAGATGGAAATAAAATAAATAATAAAAATTTTCGGGTCCGAGTGAGGATCGAACCCGGGTCGTCTGCGTGGCAAGCAGGTGTTCTACCACACAGCCATGCCTCTGCTTGGAAATACTGTGAAAATAACTTCCTCTGCTTGGAAATGCAGTGAAAATAACTTGCATGCTTCGCAAACGCAAGCGTCCTTTATATAGGCGTCGCAATATAACATGTAATATCCCCGGAACATTGCGTGGTACAAGCGTACATTGCCATCGGGCGTCAGAATATGTGACTATCATAACGATTTCTTAGTTTAAAGCCAGCCACCCATTACAAACGGCACACACCTTACTGCGCGAATTCCCTTAACACCACGTAGTGGGTGCATTGCAAGTTGGAAAACATTTCCCACATTTGCCGCGCATAATTGCTCCTGGTTTAAAGCATACTACCCATTACATAGTATGCACTAAGTGATTGAAGTAGGCACTAGGGACGGGATGTCGCTATCGCGTTCAACTCTTAAAGGCGAAGCTTAAGGGTCCTCCAATTTTTTTCTTATTTCGAGCGATAATTGTTATGGACACCGGCTGCGGCGGCGGACAAATACGGCGCAAAAACAGCCCTAGTGATCTCATAAGAGCTTTCGCTGTAAAAGTGCTGCCATAAGAGTCAGTGCAGGGCCGCTGGTTCAAAGCGCACGAGGTGCGGCCTGCTGCGTGTGCCGAAAGCAGCGAGAGAGGCCTAGTTCCTTTTACTGCCGCCGCAGCGCCACCGGTCAATGACAGTTTGCGCCGGGGAAGCGGCGCGTGTCTGGCGCTCGCGGGCATGTTGTGTCTGCTTCGCAGCGCTGCAAGCGGACTCGTCGAGTTTGGTGTCCACTCAGCTAGTGCATTCTTTTATGCCACAACAGGACCTTTTCTCCGATACAAATGGTTTCCATTTTATAGGGGGGATACGGAACTGTTCCGACTACGCATGTCGTCTCGTCGACAGCCAACATTGACCACATGTTTAAAAAATATCCACGCATCTCCACGAAGTGAATCATGACGAGTGGGCGCACCTCTGGGTATCGTATCGGTGAGGAACTGTACGTTACCCGACCGTTGCCCCGTATAGTATAAATTGCGTGACATAAAGTGTATATAGAAATGCAAATTTATGTCGTATTGCATTCGTCTTAGGCAATTCAAGGAGGATTCAGCAAATTGCTGGAGTGGATGATATGCCTCGAAAGCGAATCTAAGAACCCGCCATCTTGCCCGTGGCAAGATAACATTTTAATATGGGTAATTTGTTGGGACTTATAATGCTGGACGTGTGCGTTTGTGTCACAGGTTTCATTGAGAAGTTTCAACATCTAGGCACATTTTAGCGGAGATCAAGCCATCAATACTCTTCTGGGTAGTTTATTTTCGCCGGGAGCAGCGATTTCATACCTTATAATTATCCGATGTCTACGTTGAGATCTATTGTAAAACCTTTTTTTTTACGCGAAAGCATTACAGAGCTTGCTTCGCAGAAATATCGGCATCGGCGTCGTTAGTTGTCAACAAAAAAACAGCATCTTCTCCGTGACCGAAGAATTGAGAAAGGTGCAACTAAAATAAATTATAAAAATTTCCGGGTCCAAGTGAGGATCAAACCCAGGCCCTTTGCCTGGTAAGCAGGTGTTCTACCACGCAGCCATGAGTCTGCTTGGAAATGCAGCAAAAGTAACATCCTCTGCTTGGAAATGCAGCGAAAATAACTTTCAAGCTTTATAAACACACGCGTCCTGTATACAGGCGTCGCAATATAACATGTAATACCGCAGTAATATTGCGTGGCACAAGCGTACATTGCCATCGTGCGTCAGAACATGTGAATATCACAACGACATCGTTGTTTAAAGCCAGCCACCCATTACAAAAGACACACACATATTTGCGCGTATTCTCTTAGGACCCCGCAGTGGGCACATAGCAAGTTCGAAAACATTTCACGCGCAAAATTGGTCGTGGTTTAAAGCATGCTACCCATTACACAGTATGCACTAAGTGAGTTAAGTACGCAGTAGGGAAAGGATATCGCTATCGCGTTCAACTCTTAAATGCGAAGCTTAAGGGTCGCCCAATTTTTCGTTTCACACATAAGTTTCGACTATAGCAAGGGTTCTCTACTGTGACCACAACGGAAGACAAGGCTTGGTCCTGAGGTTCTTCGCCCCCAAAAAGTATAAAGCTGTAATGGAAAAGTCTCACCCGTCTTCGCGTCACAATAACAGTATCTGGGGTTTTACTTCCCAAAACCACGATGTGATTATGAGGGACGCCGTAGTGGAAGACTCCGGAAATTTCCACCATCTGGTGTTCTTTAATATGCACTGATTTCACACAGAACACGGGCCTCTAGCATTTATCCTCGATCGAAATGGTACCGCGACGGCGGGGATAGAACTCGCGACCTTCGGATCAGTAGCCGAACGCCGTAACAGCTACACCACCACAGCGGACTCCTCACTTCACAGGATTAATACATGTGTTTTAAGTACTTTTACAATTGTCCTAAACGTGCTATTGCGGGCTTTTGGGCTATTTGAATATTACACAATGTTTTCAGCAATCTGAATTGCAAAACTGTTTTTGTACTATTTGAATATTGCTCAACGTGAATGCAAAAAAAATGAAAATACAAGGTTCTGTGCGTAAAACGAATTGTATGTTTATCAAACAAAAATGTCGACTCCCTGGACCACCTATATGCATGTGTTTCCTTATTCAGCAGAATAATTTTGCATTGCAAAATAAACAAAACAGTGCATTTGGTGACATGCCGTGATGGCCTCAAAGGCGCAGAACCTTCCTGGAGAGGAGCTTGTGTGCCAGTCTAACGAGACGCTGAACAGTTGCGTTGGCATTCCCTGTCCAGTTGGCTAGCAGTAGCCGAAGCAGCCGTTTCAGAAAAACATCACAGATGTGGTTCGTGTGCTGAGGGTTGCCCCTAACCACACCGTAGGGCAGGGCACGTTACAAAATATGGGAGCAGGGCTGAGGGAAAAAAGTTTACAAAAATTTCCACTTCTCCGGACTTCAATGTGCTTCATTACTTCACTCACAAATCGCGATTTTTCTTTCCATTCGACGTGCAAAGTGGAACGGAGCAGTTCTTCGGCATGCTGCCGCTCTAACTACACCGATTTCCAACATTTCAGCTTGTAGGAGGCACAACACATCAGATTCAATACGGCTATCATTGTTACAAGCCCATAATCTCACTCCGCTGTTTAAAAAGAAAAGAAAACTAAAAAGAAAGTAAAAACTAAAAGAAAGGCGCGCTGCCAACAGAGCGCCTCGTCCAAAGGTCCCCCCACTACTAGCGCCCCCCTCGAAAGTTGCGGCCGAAACTGTCAACGACGCTCTCCCTCGCTCGCGAACGCTCGGTGGCTCCACGCGACAGGGCGCACCGTGTGCGCTTTGATTCAGCGGCCGTGCTCAGTGCATTTAATAACTGTGAAAAGGGCTATAGCTAGGCAGTGCCGCGAGTCTGCACTTGCAGGGTCCTATTCACAAAATATTCGGGAGGCTTTTGAAAACCAATTGGTTAGGTGTTCCTCGGCCGATTTCCTGCGCTCGCTTCTTATCGCCGTGGCCAAGTGACTTCTCCAGAAGTTCAAGAGTGAACACCACTGTACTGGTGTAGATCAAGAGTGGAGAACAGTGAGACCTGAGGTCGTGCCATATATGCACCAGGCTGCACACGAGCTAAACAAGCTTTCAAACTGTGCCGATTCTTTTTTTTTTGCTCCCCGAAAGCTGTCTCAGCTTCCATTATCTGATGGAAGGAACAAAGGTGGTTGCGGCAAGAAGCACACCATATCGTGCACGATGTGTGCCACCAGTGTGGTTTATGAATTTCCGCTATCCTCCATCAAGGTATATGTCGGCCAGACGGGAACGTGCGCGCATGTGTGCGCGCGGAAACGCGTGCCTTCGCTGAAAGGTAAAGGCCGGGCACATTTACCGACCCACTGAAAGTCACATAAGTGTGAGCCACGCTGAATAATTTACAGATTCTCGGTGAGAGAAGGGACAGCACGCCTCATGAATTGTTGGAGGCATTCCATATAAAAGCACGAGGTTCGTTATGTGTCAATGATACTTCATTTTCTCTCTCGCAGGCACCAAGCAAGTTCTTCGATAAGAGGTTGTTATTAGAGTGGTACGCGCTCAATGTGTGCCTAGCTTGCTCAGTATGTCTGTGCCTATATATTTTTTGAAGTATATGATGAATAAACAGTCAAAAGTTTGTGCTCCCCTTGACCTGTTTTGTCATTATGTCGTTGCGCCAAAACAACCATACTTTTGTGGCCTGTTCATGAAGGTGAACCAAAGAGCCCAGCGAAAGTACTTCTAGACTGCATTCATGAAATTTTGCCATGCGTTTGCACTCTCGACTATATAAGGATATATTAGATGGTAAGCCTCCAGCTTATGACTCCTGATATTCCAGTATTCTCTTGTAAACACAGTGGCCCATTGCCCTGTGCAGAAGGAGCAGCAGCTAAGAGGAACTTCACACCATACCTGTACGGCAATCATAAATTTGTTGATGTGTTCTACGCAACATATTAATATCTGAGCTTTAAGTTCGAAAACCACGATATGAATAGGAGAGACGCGTTAGTGGAAGGCTCAAGAAATTTTGGCCATAAGGTGTTCTTTAACGTGACCTGACATCACGCAGTACACCAGCCTCTACCACTTTGCCTCCATCGTGTTCTACGAAAGAAATGTTAGTCGGTTTTTGTCGATTACTTGTTCATTCTTTCTCTGCACGGCGGCGCAAATCTTCCCTATCTGATTGGGAGCTGTACAGACAGCATTTGTGCCGTATGCTCTTCCCACTTTAGTCTGTGAGAAAAGCGATCAGTGCAAAAAATACCTACGGCGCGCTTGTTACTGTTACCTTTTGCATCCATGTTTCAACTTAACACAATGGGCTTCTTTAAACGTTCTGTGAGAGTGGCTAGTGGAAAGCGACGATATCGTACATCTCATGGAGGCATAACCTCTGCGCTAAAGCTGACCTTCATTTTGTGTACAGACTGGTGAGAGATGAGTTAAGGCACGACATGAAAATTCTGTTTTTAAATGCGAATGCATTTCTTAGCCGCGCTATGTCAGGCGGCGTTGTCCGGCGTTGTCCGCGGAGGAGGAGGATAGGTGCAGTGCTTCGCCGCTCCTTCTCTCGCCGTTCGCTCTCTCTCCTCCCTGCGCCCCACTCTCCCGTCCGCTCGCGCCTCACTCTCGACCGTTCGCTGGCTGGGCGCCTCTCAAGGCGATGGCAGAAGTGGAGAGGAGGAGCGCGCTCTGTGCGTGAGGGCGCTCGCATCGTGGCAGCTCGGCGGAGCTGCCGCGATAAAAAAAAAGAAAAAAAAGGCGATGCGCCATGCTCCCGACCGGGCTGCAGAAATTAGGCGCCTTTTCCTTCTTCGAACCACAACCAGCATATATAAATGGAGTGAAGCGCGCGCGAAATGCATTCGCATTTCCTCACGATTCCCTTCGGGGAGGTGGGGGCATTTTTTTTTCAAGCTAAGAATGCTGGGACAAGTTTGACATCTGTATTGAAGGCCCAAAAGAATACTGCTGACAAATGTGGTTCTTCTGAAATGTCAAGCAAATGTCTAGAGTTTCTGTCCCATCATTCTGAAGCAATTTGTCAGTAAACATTGGCCTTTCTCCAGTTAACTCAAACTATTCTCTTATCAGGTAAACATTGATTCAAACTCGCCATCGCACCAAAATATCAAGTAATCGTACACATGCACGAAATTGAGCTAATTGCATTGATTCTAAAGTTGCTACATTTATGAGTAATTTATACCTTAGCATAGCTGACACACTTAGAGGACCCCTTAGGTAATGATATTATTGAGGTTCTTCATTACATCAACGATAACAAGAACACATTTCAAAGGGTGATGAACTTGAAACCACGCTTACCATAGTGAATGGACAATTTCGCTGAATTGGACGATAGCTGAAACTTTCGAAATAATTGCCTCAGAATGACGGAATACTACAATTTCACGACATTTCCTTAGGGTTTCAGGAGAATCGCATGTGCTGGCAGTATTCTCCTAGAACTTCTCATCGAAGCATTCTAAGTTTCTAAAGAATTGTACAGGCATTGCTGTGTCATTCCTTCAATTTTTTTCACCAAGTCGTGTGTCTCACAATGAGCTCGAGCTTGAATGCACTGTTTATTCATCTATTTGATGTAGGTAATCCTTGCATTGCAGTAGCCTCTGTAGCTGAATGTTTACAGAAGCACATTTTGTTACATCTGAACGTGGTTGCAAAAAGCAAGAGTAAGAAGTGCGTCTTAGGTATTCTTTACATTCAGTGCTTATCTTACAGGATAAATAAGGTGGGAAGTAGATAAGGCGTTAATGATGCCCCTAGGGCTACCAATAAGCTAGGGAATATTTTCGCCGCTGTACTAAGAACCAGCAGGAAATAGGCAAAAATCTGACTGGCAATTTCATTTTGCAAACACACCCACTAATTTCTGATTCCTGTATAGTAATTGTTTATGAAATTGCGTATGGCTGCCGCTGCTTTTACGTGGTACAGAAGGGATACTGTGTTATTCAGAGATTAATGGAATGTAAAAGGTCGTAAACCCATGGCTCACGCTCTAATCTATCTTTGAATTATCGAGGGTGTATATGCACACCGAAATTCCACGAATGCAAGCTACTATCTGCTATTATTGATATGCCTGGGACGTGAACAGCAGCGTAAGTGCCTGGTTGGGGCATACGTTGAATGACTTTCATAAAGAATACATAAAATGCCAACACTGTACTCACGTGAACAACCACTTGGGCCGAATTGATAACGGTTAACCTATGGCTGCGTGTGCACAGGTATTAACGCGATAGCATTAAAGAGCTCGTTTCGCAGAAATTCCGGCGTCGGTGTCGGTGTCGGCGTCGTTGCTTGTGAGCGAAAAATTATCTTGGCCGTGACCGAAAAGTCGAGAAAGATGCAAATAAAATAAATAATAAAAATTTTCGGGTCCGGAGAGAGGATCGAACCCGGGTCGTCTGCGTGGCAAGCAGGTGTTCTACCACACAGCCATGCCTCTGCTTGGATATACTGTGAAAATAACTTCCTCTGCATGGAAATGCAGTGAAAAAAACGTCCATGTTTCGCAAACGCAAGCGTCCTTTATATAGGCGTCGCAATATAACATGTAATATCCCAGGAATATTGTGTGGTACAAGCGTAAATTGCCATGGGGCGTCAGAATATGTGACTATCATAACAATTCCATAGTTTAAAGCCAGCCACCCATTACAAACGGCACACACCTTACTGCGTGTATTCCCTTAACACCACGTAGTGGGTGCATAGCAAGTTCGAAAACGTTTCCCACATTTGCCGCGCATAATTTCTCCTGGTTTAAACCATACTACCCATTACATAGTATGCACTAAGTGATTGAAGTACGCAGTAGGGACGGGATATCGCTATCACGTTCACCTCTTAAAGGCGAAGCTTAAGGGACCCCCAATTTTTGTGTCTATTTTCTTTTCAGCTCGTCTGCGTTTTTTATGATTTTAGTCAGCAATACTGTTGTCCTGATTTCTCTCTTTTGTCCGTGTTTCCATGCCTACATATGTTTAATATGGCGAAGAGTGACATGACTGTTTGCTGCTCAACCGCAGTCTTGAATAAAGCGTCGCCTGATTGCTAAGTAGTGAAAATAGGACAATTTTGTAACTGAACCACGAACACAGCTGCATGCAGGTGGAACATAACACTCACTCGACTCTCTCGCTGCATGACTTGAGTAACCATGGCGCCTCAGGAAAGCTCCTTTGCAGATGTAGAGCAAAAAGACATTATGAAATAATAAACTAAACGTTACGGAATACATGTTCTTAAATAAAAATGCATATAAGTTAAAAAAGCACGAACTTGTATAAGCTGCTAGTCACATATTATAAAAAGCTATCAAGAAATAATTCTCGAGGCATCCAGAATCTACAAACATGCATATATTTGACAAGATGCATCGTCATTGAGTCGAATGTATTTTGGCTGTCACCTGCTCGGTTATCTACGAGCAACTTTTATGACAATGACTGGACACGAACTCTACAAATGCACTTGATATGAAACTTGGAGACGAATGATATTTACATGCGTTGGTGTCCTGGAAATGATATTCGGCTTTGATTGATGATCTACAGCACATGCATAACTTTCCCAATCAGTTGGCAAAATGGCTGAAGCTATCGCGTTCTCTTCCAGCTAAACAGCTGAGACAAAGTTGACGAGCACAGTTAACAGTCTCATCAAACCACATTGCCAAGATAGCTGTTTAAGGGCCCCTCACCAGGCCCCATAACAAATTTTAGTTAGACGCTGGCAGTTGTTGTGTGTCCGATGAGGAGTATTATGCCACAAGAATTTTTTCAATCGGTTCATTAGGCGCTGAGAAAACCGATATTTTGTTCCGGCACGAAACCATGATGCGAGGAGGCGAGCTCGAAACCCTTGCCGCTCGGCCCGCGTAGCCTTCGCAAGCCAAATCTCTTCCCTACCTTCTCCGGCGTCCGAGAGAGAGCAACACGTCATGGCACGCAAGGTCGCATGTGCATGACGTGACCGAGGAAGCCCAGCCCCCCGAGCACGCGTGCGGCGTTGTTTTGTTTACCAGCGTTATTTTGTTGTCTATTGCCTGTTTCTGCGGGATGGATGCCTCGGTGCGCGTTCGTTTCACTTTTCACTGGCACGAAAGCGGCGGTATCATGAGCCAATGCCGCATTTACGTTTACTTGGACGCGCTAGAATAAATGAGCACATTGAGTGCTCGAACGCGCCAGGACATCACTTTAGTTTCCAGGGCTGGCGTCTCAATGCGCTAACCGCGGGGACACGAACGCATGCGAAACGGAGGCACATTAGCCCCGCATATCGCTGCAATTCGCTAAAAAATGAAAAAGACGCAGATATTCCCGTTGTGCGTCTCATTATTTCTCTCAAGTTTTATTCATCTATTCAAGCAACAAATTCCACAAACTACACACGTCGTGTCAAATAATTTTCGCAGTGTCACGTGCTACTGCTGTCGACGTCAGTGCACAGCCGTCTACGTAGGCGATCGACGTCACAGCACCGCCATCTGCGTAGGGCCATTCCGCCGTGTACGTCATCCCCTCATTCTCTACTCGCGAGCACGCGAAAGTAAGGGCAAGCAGCGTTCAGCTTGAAATTTGACCCATTTCCGCGGCGCGTAGCGTTCCAAAATTTGGCAGACGTGATCGGGAACGCTCAATGTGTGAATTGCGCTCTTCAGCTCAAAATTGTCAAACCTGGTCAGGGGCCCTTTAAGTGTATTTCTAGGGTTCTTCCATTAAAATCAATGGTCACGTTGAACATGCCACTAGCTGACTTTGCGTTGGCTTATATGTATTAGTGGGTAAGAGTATTCCATTGCATATGCTTTATTTTAGTCAAAGACATAGAAAAGTGTTCACATTGGCTCTGACTGCCTTGCTTCCTACTAGTGTGTCTGTCATCTTCACTTCTTGTCTAAAACGCTGTTTCATTCCGTTTGATAATGCACCAAACAGTACATTCCCAGTCAAGCATATCAATGTATGAGTTGTGCATTGCAAGAATTGAAACGGTTAACAAATATCAACAAAATGAAATAGAAGGCAGTAGTATCTACACCAAGATTTGTAACGAGAAAATTCTAACGAGAGATTCTGCAGAAGTGCCACCAGAGATATGTTGTTTTGATGGGCAAGAATGAAGTATATATCATACGTATTTAAGACTTTTGCAATACAATTTACACCTTCGTTTTTTTAGTTCTTATTTCTGGATTTTGAAGGAACTGGACACTAATAAGCACACAAGTTATGTGGATTCATTATTCCTGCCTGATTGGCTATTTATTTAGGACAACATTTTCATAACAGAGCTAGTTGGTTTAAAACAGTTGAAAAGAAAGTTACAGCGGCTGTTTATCATGACAGCTTTGATTGCCCTCTCCTTTTAGCAGATTTCTAAAAAAATACAAGAATCAAGGAAGGATAATTGTAGTGATTCAACGTATCGGACAAGGCAATGTGTGTCGGTGACGCATCAATCAACCCATAAAAAGGAACCATATTTTAAAAGAGTGGTCGTGGAGGCGGTTCTTGAGGGTGCATTCCGATAAAACTGACATTTCTTCATTGTTTTGACATTATTTTAAAATGGATGATAGTTCTTTTTTTTTTTACTCGAAATGGTCCCACAAGTCCTATTGGCTTTCTTTTCTTGTTCTTGGGTCATCACGCTGTACCATGCAATGTTCCATTTACGTAGAGTTCCAAGCTGCTAGTTTCTTCGTGAACAATGGTGATACATGTTTCTGCCCTAGAGATAAGTGCACTAAAGCACAGCAAAAAAGAAATTATGAGCATTTATTGTAAGGGGAATTGTCTTAAGTAAGAACGCCAAGAAGCCAATATACAATGAGAAAAATTGAAAACTAAGGAAGTTAATTTATTCAAAACTCAGAAATTACATAAATAAAAAAGAAACAAAATGACAGACAAAACTTGTGTGCCATTACTTTTTAAGGTACTGTATTACCCCAATTTTAGTGAGAAAGAACGTACAGGTCACACACCAATGAAGTATTGTGCATTTCTGCCATGTATTTGTAACACGTTTTCAAAAAAATGACTAGTTCAAAGCCAATTAAAAAATACAAATATGCTGCTGTTAATTGCTGGTATGTCAAACACAACACTTTAGCATCAGTTGGTACGTGTCAATCACGACGTTAAAAAAAGTTTAGCCTTGCTGGTAGACTCGAGGAGGGTATCGCCAGCATCGTTGCAATTACTGCGCTAGAGAAGTTCATGTTATGGTAGATTCACCACAGCGCTACAGACTAGTACCTGGCAGACGGCAATAGGATGAATGCATTTGCCTTGTGTTCCACTTGGCCGTCGTGACAAAAATCATATGGGTTTGATGATGTGTGCAAAAAAGATGAACAGGCGCTGTATGCCTCAGGACGCATTACTCTTCTGCGTGCCTCTCTGCAACAAATCAATGTATGACACAGCTATCTCTGCGCTGGCATGAGGTGTCACCAATGTACTACGAGTATTCAACAACTATAGGACAGAACGTTCACAGTTATATATAACGTTCAATCAAAGCAACATCAAAAGCAAGGATTGACTGCAAGCCTTTGTGGTTCACGATAAGAAAGAAAATTCTATAAGGGTTGATGGAGTGTGTAATTGTGCTTCTTGTATTGCCCTGAAGTGCTGCAGCATTAAAAAAAGAGAGAGCACCGTGACAGCACCATCTTAATTTCAATACGTAGGACCGCTTCAAAATGTGCTGCAGGGAAGTCAACACATGTTGAAATGAGAACAGCATAAAAGAATGCAATATTGCACGAAACATCACAAGCCATGACATCATTGGCATTGCTGGAAGGGGGATTTCAAGCTCCCTCAATATTCGCAATGCCCACGAACTATAGGTATGAACTGATGCAAAACTGCTAGCCGGCCTAGTTGGAACGAATTCATGGTACTAATTTGCGCGAAACAAACGGGGACGAAGAAAGGATACACACGGACAAGCGCAATCTAACAACTGATAATGTCCAGCAATCTGGGACATCGACTAGTGCGGCAAAGCCGACCCCAAGGGGAAGCGCTGGGCGTAACTCTATGGGGAGCGTTCTTCAAAAAATGATTACTGAGCAATGCCTGATTTTTCGCTAATTGCACTTCAGGCAATTAATGCTGACAACCTCTTTATGTGGCACAGCGCGATTAGTTTTAATCGGCCGGCTGGATTTTTTTCCCCCAGACACTTTTGTGCATCCATTGAAAATGTATGGGGTGATTTTTGAAAAGCTAATTGTAGCGCAACGATAACGTATTCGCTAATTGCACTCTAGTGGCATGTACGGTAGGACAACCTGTCTTTGTGTTTGCAATTTCGTGGGATTACGCTGGGTGGATTTTTTTCCCTGAAGAGCTTTTCCAAATCGATAGTGCAGGAAAGCAGCATTACAGGGGTAAAAAGAATCACCTGTCGGTAAATCGATGAGAAAGTGGACGTTTATCATGGTAAAAACTCAGCAAAAGTCTGCAGATGTGACGTACATTATGTGGATGAAGCATCAGGAATTTCATAACCGTAATAAATATTTATCACTAATCTAGCCATTTAATTTAAACTTATGGGGGAAGCTCTCAGTGTAGAAGCACATATGTAGTACAGTACATATAGTGTTTCAATGTGAACAGTTACGATAAGGTGGTATATAACAATATCATATCATTGGTTTGTACTGTTTATTGTTCTCATTAATTAGGAGTTCGGGTTAATTACAATCAATGACTTATATGCTATCTATGTGTTGAGTGATGTCATACGAAAAGTGTCCGAGATGGCATACAGATTTGAAGGTATGAAATTCCGAAGTTGCTGCGGCATGACATGACTGCATGAAGAATATAAATGACAGGTCATAACATGAAACTCATGACACTTATGTCATGAACGGTATGATCTACATGCCACATTATTAGCGCTCTCGCGGCCGTTTCTTAGTTTAAGGTATACCAAAAATATTGAGGCTTGTCAAGAGTGTATGACGAACATAAATAGCAGGTATTAACAATTATGACATGTATGCCATTTATGACATGATTTACATGCCACCCTCATGGTGCGCGTGCGGCCGTTTCATTCACTGGATATATACTGAAATTGGTATTATGCAATGTTACTGCGTGACAAATATAGATGACAAGTATTAACAGAAAAATCATAACATGTATGTCATGTATGACATGACTTACGTTCCACGCTCATGGCACGCTCGCAGCCGTTTCGTTTCCTGGATATATACCAAATGTGATATGACGTGACATGACTGTATGACGAACATAAAAAAAATACAGCATATACACGGAGTGAATGATGATGAGTGGGGCGAAGCGTCCGTCCGTCCGTCCGTCTGTCTGTCTGTCTGTCTGTCTGTCTGTCCCTCCGTCCGTCCGTCCGTCCGTCCGTCTGTCTGTCTGTCTGTCTGTCTGTCTGTCTGTCTGTCTGTCTGTCCGTCCGTCCGTCCGTCCGTCCGTCTGTCTGTCTGTCTGTCTGTCTGTCTGTCTGTCTGTCTGTCATAGAACTAGGCGGTCACGTACCAAGAGACAGGGATGTACAGACCCGCGGCTTGAGGAGCTTCGCCCCTAAAAAAAACACAGCATATCCACGGAGTGAATGATGATGAGTGGGCGACGCTGCGGAGGTTCATCTGTAAACCGTGAATCTTCCGTGAATTCTGCCCGGTACATCATCAACGACTTGAGATCGGGCGCGTTTATACTAAAGGGTCGATGAGAGTCATGGCGACTCGCAGCTCACTTTAATTTTAGATGTACGTTGTGAATTGTTTTATTGTTTAATCACGCACAGGAGACATCTCACACAGGCACTACCTTGGAGGTCGAAATCCAGTGCCTACTGACTACTCAGAATGCATGGACAACCGAGGACCGCCGAGGTGATGCCATAAGGAGCATCGCCCCTAAATATATTCATCATATACAAGTACCGCCATCTAGCGGACATTCCAAGAACTAAACGAGAGGTGGCAACCTACAACTACATACATCGAGGACGCACGACCCACGGCTTAAGGAGCTTCGCCCCTAAAAAAAATACTACGCTTTTTACACGTGTTGGTACTGCAACGTTTTGCCTTTGGCGGTAATTATTCGAAAAGTACGCGAAAAAAAATGACACCATCTCCCGCCAAAGGGGAGCATGAGGCGATGGGAAGCACACCGCGTTTGCATCGGTTCGACTAGCTGTTTCCCGTTAATGTTGCGTATTGAGTGTTATAGTTTGTGTTGTGTTTATGCTCTTATGTTGTTGTTAACGTAGACCGGAACGCAGACCCGAACGTGGTATCGCGTGCCAGCGCGTTCTGACTAGGATACAACGCGTTGGTTCAGCATGCGTCTGCAGAATCTCGTTCCCCGACGTCATCACATGATTGCTGAGAGAGTGTAAGGGGGAGAGGCCACACCGCCTTACCCAGCCCCCTTACCCAGCTTGCGCGTGAGCTCACAGCATAAGACGTTCACAGAGACTATGTACATTATATACACACAAGAGTTATTCTTTTGCAAAGTACAAGGGCGTCCCCTGATAAGCTCGGGACACGGAGGCTCGGGCACTCGATTCCCTTTAGAGATGACGCAAGGCTACTGAACCTAATTTCGCTAAACCAACGTTATCGCTCGACATAATTCGTTAGTTTCTGCGCTATTTATTATTCAAGACATTGAGCAACATTCATATATCCGTGCACTGACAGAACATTTTATCCTCCGCGTATAACCTGTAAGGAAATTTTCGAAGCGCGCATAAACCAATTAAAGAATTTAAGAGGAGAACACGTTAGCGCAATCGAGCTTCGTTCACTTCACCTTCACAGTCGCTAGCCTCGCTTAATTTCTCGGCGGACACATCCACCTTGCCGCAAGGAAAGGTACGTCTGTGCTCGTAACATATATATTGTTTCAAACTGTCCTACAGTGCCTTTTGTAAGTAGAGCATGCAAAATACTCGCTAGGACATAATTCTTTTTTCTTCGATCCGGAAGGCTACAAGCGCAAATGCGTAGCTGCACTCTTTGTTGATCGTGTTGCTGATAATAAGAAAGAGAGAGAGAGAAAACTTTATTTAAAAAAGTCAGTCAGTAATGTCAGGCATGGCCCGTCGCCTCCAGCCGTCTGCCGGTTTGATTACTTATTCCTGTGCACTTGGGAATCGGTCGGTTGTCACAGGAGCCACTCACTGTGCAATTCAAATGTACGACGCTGGTGCGATTCTACACTTCTGCCATGCAATATTACATGTGTGAAGGGGGGATCCTCGAACTACAAGACATTATTATAGTGCTTTTTTATCGAAACAGTGTAGAACACCTGTTTTCCGTGCGAAGTCTTGGATTAGATTTCCTCTCGAGCCGAACATTCATATTGTCTATTTATTTGCATCTATCTCAAATAGATGCAAATAAATAGACGTTTATTTTCGCTAACAATACTTAGCCAACAATGAAATCACGCGCTGTTCGAAAACGTACGCTTGGTGTAATATCAATAGTAACATGCCTCGTTTACGTTAGTGACGCCCTTTATAAGACAACTACTCACTGTTTGTCGTTTATATAATAATAATAATAATAATAATAATAATAATAATAATAATAATAATAATAATAATAATAATAATAATAGAGTGAAGAACAACGAACGTTATAGTGGGTCATCATCTCCTCCGACATCGCAGGTCTGTCTGTATACCGCGCATTGCTCAATGGCGCTTCTCGTTCGCCCGCAAGATCCGTTGATTGGAGTCGTTGGTCAAGCTACCGGCCGATCCCTACGGCAGAGTTGAATAAACTTTTTTTTATATATATATCTGACAAACTATGGGAAGGTAGGCTACGTTGGAGCAGGCTATCCCAACATCATGACAGTAATGTACAAGATAAACATAAAAATACGAAAAATTAAGAATAAAAGAAGAAATAAATAATCAGAGTCACTTGGTACATATATACACTATAGGGCTTATAACGAATGAATGAGCACAGTATATATGGGCGTAGTCCAGTTCATATATCGTGATCACATCGCGGATAGAGTCCGAACAAATAGTGGCAAGGTATAATAAGAACTAAATACAGTTAATTAAATTTGTGTCCATTAAAAAATCACGGCGGGCGCTCACTGCGCGCCTTTGATTATCGGGATGTGGCCATGGTCCAAGTACTTTTCCAATCGTTAATGGTCGTCTGTCGAGGCGGTTCAATCGATCACTCAGTTGAGCGCGTTGTTCGTCAATTCGCGGACATTCAATAATGATATGCTTCTCTGACGCATCGACATGATCACAGTGGTCGCAGTGCGGGGACGTTCTTGTTTTTATGCGGCATAAGAAGTGAGGTGTGTATGCAACACCTAATCGTGGACGGTGCAGTAGTGTGTCAAATGGTCTATCAATCTTTTGATTAGGTGTAAATCGGAGAGACGGATCTATTTGATATAAGAGTGAAGACTTTGTATTTTCGTCAAATCAAGCATTCTTGCACAATTTGTGGCGCAGTTCGGAAAGAACCTTCTTGCTTTCTGAGAAATAACCGGGCACTTGTGTCAAGTGAACTTTTTTGTGTGCTGCAGTGGCTAATTTGTCAGCATTTTCGTTTCCCATCACTCCTACGTGACTTGGAAGCCACTGAAAACATATCTCATGGTCGTCCAGATAACCGATGGTAATTGTTTTTAAGATTTCATATATTATGGTATCATTTATATGAAAATAAAAATTCTTAATCATTTGTAGCGCTCCTTTGGAGTCAGAATATATTACCCAGTTTTGCCTTTGCTGGCTTTCAACAATGAATTTTGAAGCTTGTAATATTGCAACAAGCTCCGCTGCTGTAGACGATGTCTTTCGAGAAAGTCGGAAATCTCTTTCTATTTTATATACGGGTACATGAAAAGCCGCAGACGAGCTTTCATCCATTGTAGATCCATCCGTGAAAACAAATGTGAAACAATAAACTCTTCAACAACAACAACAGTAACACAATACTCATATGAGAATAATATATTTGTTATTATTATTATTATTATTATTATTATTATTATTATTATTATTATTATTATTATTATTATTATTATTATGTGAGGCACAAATTTTCTTTGAAAAATTTGAGTAGTTGTCTTATCAGAGGCGTCCCTAATGTGAACGAGGCATGCTATAGTATACTGATATTACACCAACCCCGCGTTTTTGGAGCAGCGCGTGATTTCATTGGTGGCTAAGTATTCCACAAAAAAGTTATCTGTAGCGAAAAAATCTGGTGCCGACGCTGGTGTCGGCGTCTTCGTTGTGAGTGAAAAAAAAAGCATTGCCCGTGGGCGAAAGGTCGAGGTAGCTGCAAATAAATGAACAATATTATTAGCTCGCGCGTAAATTGAACCCAGTACTTCTGCACGGAAAACAGGTGTTCTACAACACAGCCACGCCGGTAGTTGAATCTGTTCGAAAAAAAAAAAGAAACTATGATAATGTCATGTAGTGTGAGAAGGCCCCTTAACGTGTGTTGTGTTGCGTCCCAGAAGCGTAGAATGGCACTAGCGTCAAACATTTAATTGCACCAATGAGTGGTTGATTTAAAAACTCGCCAATAAGCGCGTCAAGCAAGTAATAAATAGGTCCTACCGAGGGACCTTTTAAGAAACATCACCATGTAAAAATATTACCACGCTGTTCTTGAGCAATACGTGCAAAGAAACAATTGCACTATAGTAGCAGCAAGGAAACCAGACGAGAGCTATCTTCAAACTCGCTTGTACGCGTTCTTCGTTCTAAATAAAACTGGCCGAAATAATCGGGTCTCTAACCAAGACCTGATGCCGTTGTGCAGACCCCATAGCCAGTGAAACGAAGAGGTGTGCTTTGCGGTTATGTACGTACATCCAAATATCATCGGGGGTTTTACGTCACAAAACCACGATATGATTATGAAGGACGCCATCGTGGAGGGCTCCGGAAATTTCGAACATGTGGTGTTCTTTAACGTGCTCTGACATCGCACTGTATACGCGCTTCCTCCATTTCGCCTCCATCGAAATGTGACCTCTGCGGACGGGGTCGAACACGCGGCTTTCGGGTCAGAACCCGAGCACTGTAACCACTACATCACCACAGCGGACGGTCGCATATGTGAATATAATTGGTTTCATTACGCTTTCACGAACAGTCAGCAAAGAGGGGAAGACGAGCTGTATAGCATGTCATGTACAATGAAATACATTTCGGACGTCTTTTATTATGTGCTCTAGAAACGTTAAGAGCGTTGTTTAAATTAAGGCGTGTTTCTTAAAATGCTTAAATTTGGAAAATAATTCAGCAATTTCGTCCCTGTAATGAATTTAGGCCTTTATTTCTGCTACGTTTTGAGCTCTTAAAAAAGATTTTCACTGGCAGCGAATACGGCACGGCACGTTGCCTTCACTCTATAGCGCGAAAAAATTCACTTGTTAAGTGACGCCAACAAATATTAGCTACGTGAAGCCTGTCTCTACATATTCTCAAAGCGTCATCGCCATCTCATAGGCTGATATTATTTTCTCGAAATTCGCTTTCACAGATTACAAAAACAGCCGCGACAAAAGGACGTCCTAACTTTCTTCAAGAAACCAGTGGGGCCGACAACTATACAACCGCACGAAATATATTGAAAAGGACGAGAGGAAGGGCAGCCCGCCCTTTCGAAATACGAGTTTGTCAAGCGCAGCCAAGTGACCTGTGCGCGCGGATTCACTAAAAAAAAAAAAACAATACTTGATTCACGATCGAGCAACCAACCGACCGCTCGTCGTACACGACTTGCGCTTATCAGATAAGTCAGCGATCACGGTTCGCTCTCGGTGGCGATAGTCGACATCGAGCTGCTTCGTTGTTTTTTTTTTTTTTTATGTATGGCCACTTTGTCTGCCGCGCGCCATGCGTTATCGCGCCAGTTTTGAAAGTTGAAGGTCTGTACGCCACGTGGTGTGAAAAACGGTGAACTAAAAGCGATGTCCCGAAATGCTGGGTATGTTTATTTTTGGAAAAACCTTTGCTTAAAACCCAACGTGATCTGCGCGATTCCGCCAGACAACACACCATCCACGCATATAACAAACACTCTCGACTACAATGTCCCAGATCATCGCGTCCACACACGCGTCCACACAAAAAAAAACCATCAAGGCACACGCACTGACCAAATGAAAAGAAACCGTCATTAAAGATACGCAGACAGCATTGCAATCTCCTTATCTAATAAAGCAACAGAAGGATGGCTGATGCACTTTTCTTCTAGTCTATCAATCAAAAGGACTTCTACAATTTCCCTCGCGGTTTTGTTCCGGTGTTTGAACAAAATGCCAGTGCCGCCAGGCTGAGGTGTGCACCCACATTCCTTACAGTGCATGGCCAAATGCGTACTAGGGCGACCTTTCAGGCTGGACAAGTGTTCCCTTAGTCTAGTGTTGCAGCAACGTCCAGTCTGCCCCACGTACGCATGGCCACGCGTCAAAGGAATGTTATACACAGCATTAGTCGCGCAATCCACAAACTGGTTCTTGCTCGGATGTTTGATACAGCATTGTTTCTTTGTTCGTTCCTTGCTTTCGAACATCTTTTTCACCTTCGAACAAACCTTTCCTATTTTGTTATGGGCTGAAAACACCACTTCCACACCATAATGTTCGGCAACCTTTTTAAGTCTGTGTGAAACGCCGTGCACATACGGAATCACAGACACCTTGGAAAATGGTTCATTCTTTCTGGGATTAGCACCACATATGCCCTCTTCCTGTTTTAATTTCTTCATTAGCCTAGTGCATGAAGCCTGCAGCACTGTGAGCGGATACCCGGCCTCTCGCAAACGATCAACTTGCTGTACAAACACGGTGTTCACAGCATGAAAATATGACTTTCTTAACGCTGATATGAAACAAGACATGACAATACCATTCTTCACAAGTCTGGAATGGTTAGATGCGAAATTCAAAAGCGGCTTCCCCGCTCTAGGCGAGAAATGGCAACACACATGCCCCGGTTCAAATTCTAACTTGATGTCAAGAAACTGCAATTTGCTTCCTACAGGTACTTCAAACGTAAAAGTCAAGCCTTTTCCCCGAGAATTGAAGGCCTCAACCACCCTGCTCTTGAACCCTTCATTCTCCTCTTGTCTGCCCAAAATCGAATAGTCATCAACGTATCTGTATATTTTGTGTGCTATACCTTCTAAATCATTTGCCAGCTCTCTGTCAATACTTCCCAGAAAAATGCTGCTGAGGATAGGAGCCACCTTAGATCCAATGCACACCCCCTTGGCCTGTATGTAAGTTCCGTAACAGAATCCTACGTGCGTATTGTGTAAATAAAAAAGCGAAAGTTCTAGGAAGGATTCAACTGTCATCCCGCACGTATTGCGGAAAGCAACTTCATCGTTGTCCTTTCTGATGCAGTCGTTAACAGAGCTCATGAGGGGTCCTTGCGGCAAGGAATAGAAGAGGTCGTGAACGTCTACGCTAAATCCCCCAGTTGCAACTACTTATGCTATCTGAAGCCAAAAACTTAACAAGCTCGTCAGAGTTCTCCAACAAGAGCGGATCCTGTACTACCAAGGTATTTAGCATTTTCTGCAGGAATCCCGCGACAAGGACCTGCCAAGACCCTCTCTCCGACACAATCGGCCTGAGCGGAATTCCTTCCTTGTGTGTTTTAGCAGTAAAAAATATGTCCAATTTCATTCCTTTCGAGTTCTTTACTTCTAGCGCGAGCTTTTCTTGGTTGCATCCTTTTAGTAGCTCAACCGCCTTCTTTTTTCGCATCTTCTACATTTACGTCACTTCTCTTGAAGCACTTGTGAACTGCTTGGGCAGCTTTATCTAAATAACACTCATTTGGTAAAACCACAAAAAAAAACCTTCTTTGTCCGCCTGCACAACACGAAGTCTTTCGTCAACCAAATACTTAGCACTCTTCTAAACATCAGCCTTAGATCTAGCGCTCACCTCAACGTGGTTGCGAAGGTTGAGGTGAGCGCTAGATTTAAGGCTGATGTTGGTCATACTGATAAACAAAAGTGGTTTTCTTCTCTTTCCGGATTGAAGGGTGTGAGTTGCTTACATATGAACGTGCAGTCCGCCTGTAACAAACTTGGTGAACTAAAAGCTTTCTTTCAGGACGTTAAGGATCTCTGTGATGTTGTTATGCTATGTGAAACTTGGTATTCAAATGATGTAAACAGATTTCGACTACCTCAAAAGAAGACGTTCTGCCTAAATAGAACAACTCGTCGCGGTGGTGGCGTCTCTCTCTTGGTGAAGAATTCTATAGCATGTGATGTAATACAACAATTTACGGCAATAACGTTTAATGTCGAGTCATTATTGTGATATTTGTGGTAGGATCGTCACGCCGCAGAGCGTGTGACGCGTTGAAGATGGAGGAGACGGTGGCTGATTTTAACAAACCACGCGAAAATTGTATTGCACAGCACACACACGAAATACATAAAGGGAACACATACAACGCTAGTCTATCGTCCCACGTGGTGGTGCTGGTGTCCAGGAGGTTGTGGGGCTGGCAGAGTCCCGGTGGTGACGACGTCGTCGTCGGGTAGATGCCCGGCGTGGAAGTGACGCAGCAGCAGCAGAGGTTAAGGAGCGAGTGAGTGACCCAGCGCTCGGTAGACGGTAATCGCCTTCGTCGGTAGTAAGGTAGGGCTCGTCAGCGCCAGGCCAGGACCTTGCGACGCTCTCTGTCTCGGAGGCGGTAGGAATCCTGGAGCCTCGCGCGTAAGTGCGGGTTCTCCGACAGCAGCAGGCCGCGTACCAGGTCTTGCGAGGCGATGACCATGAGGCACTCGCTGTCCCGAAGACAGGCGCCCTGTGTGTGCGAACCTCGCGCGTAGATGCGGGTTCTCCAACAGCCCTCCGGCCCGTTCTGCCGGTGTTCCAAAACTGTCTCGCCTGCGCGAGCTCTTTTTCGTGTCTCCGAAGCACGAGCTCTATCATTTTTTTTGTCTTCCAGCAATCGGTCGCTCCGTCGTCTGCTCTCGCTGGCTCACCGTAGCGTGCTTCTTCACAATTATGTATACAGACCGATTGTATTATATTTGCCGTGTTCTAACGGCCACCTGATGGTAATTTGCAGAATTTCTCACTTTTGCAGACCGCCGAAAACCTGCTAAAAGTGATCATCGGTGGTGACTTGAATGTTGACATGTGTGCACGTAACGCTAGACAGCATGATTTATTGAACATAAGCACCTCCAACGGATGTATAAATGTCATAGAAGCAAGTACTAGAATCACACGCATCTCTGGAACAACATTACACCTATTCATCACAAATCATGGCCATTCACTTGTTCAAATTTCAGCCTTAAACTATGCAATTGGAGACCACAATCCAGTGTGCTTATTCATTGACCGTGTACTAAAAAAGCCTTACAAATATACTACAATCGAATTTCAGGACATAAATAAACGTTGATGACTTGCAGATCCAACCTATAAAATATGTAATTGATACTCTCGCACCAATTCTAGAGCACATTATTAATCTTATGTTTTCTGTTGGTACATTTCCCAAACAACTTCAGATGTCCAAGGTAACTGTTATATTCAAAGGTGGTGATATCAATAACTTCTCCAATTACAGGCCAATTTCAATTATTCCTGTGTTTTCTAAATGCATCGAAAAATTGATATATAAACGCATGTCTAGTTTTTCAATTAAGTACAACATTATTACCCCTTGCCAGTTTGGTTTCCGAAAGGGATGTTCAACTGAAACGGCTCTTCTGAGCCAAAAGGAACTTATCTTGCAGTCTTTCGAAGATCATCTCTGTACACTCGGTATATTCCTTGACTACTCAAAGGCATTTGATTCAATTAACCACCATTCTTTGTTTGAGAAACTGCAATATTATGGCTTTAGAGGTACTTTCTTAAAACTTATAACTTCTTACTTTAAACACCGCCGGCAGCATGTCACTATCGATGGCTTTGTATCCGAATTCAAACCAATTAATGCTGGTGTGCCTCAGGGCAGTATCTTGGGCCCATTTCTTTTCAATATATATGTGAATGATATAGTTATTGTTTGTGCTGACACAAAATTTATCATTTACGCAGACGACACAAGTATTTTTATTACAGGACGTGAACCTTCACACCTTATAGAAAAAGGTAACGTAGTTTTAGGTAAAATTCAAACTTGGAGTATCGCCAATTCTTTAAACTTAAATACGGCAAAAACTAAAGCAGTATTGTTTCGGCCTCAGAACAAAGGGTTGAATATTACTAATTGTCTTAAGTTAGGTACGTGAGTTATAGAACTGTCACGCGCTGCTACAACCCTAGGCGTTGTGTTTGAAGAACACATGACCTGGACAGATCAAATAAATGCTACCTTAAATAAACTCTCAAAAACTGTCGGGATAATATTCAAATTTCGTTACCTTCTGCCACAGAACATAAAGTTGTTAATCTACAAATCATTATTTCTATCTAACTATCTTACTGATACTTAGTCTGGGGCACTACCACCAAAACTAACACTGAGAAACTACACAAACTTCAAAAGAAAGTCATTCGAAACATCGTTAGAGCCGCATACGACGCACATACGGAACCAATATTCAACGCTCTGAATTTACTACCAGTAACGGAAGTCTATCGCGCTATCTTAAAGAAACGCTATGTATTGGCTACGAAATGTAACGACACGTTTTACAAAGAATTGTCTGGTCTCCGTCAGGCTGAAGATGTGCGCATTCTGAGGGTGCGTGAAATCTGGAGGGTGCCGAGAACACGCACAAACTACGGAACTCAAATGCTCAAATACCAGTTGCCTTTACTACTAAATGATTTCGAGCAACACACGTAACACTTTATATTCTTTCACTTCTGTACGATGCTCAAAGTTTCCATGTATATCTCCATGTATATTTATAAAGTTTCTGTGTGAATTTCTTTCTTCATGCATATGGAGTGCATTGTGTGCATTTCTTTGTTTTTGCATCTTGAGTGCATTTCTTTTGTTCCATTCTCTGCTGTTTAGACTTATGTCATTACCATTTTTTCGTGCATTTACTAGCTTGTCTGTGACGTAAGAATGAAGAGAACTGCTGTGTAAATATTATCACTATCTGTACTTTTTTGTGCCACGTTTGCCAAGCCCGGGGGTACAGACCTTGTCAAGCCTGATGGCTTTTTGTCTGTACCCACCAAGCGTCACTGACTGTCTTTGATGCTGAAATAAATTGATTCTGATTCTGGTTCTAGGGCATCATTTCAAAGCGAGTTACAAGGAATAAGTTGGAAAGACGTATTAAAAGAAACCGATGCCAACACAGCATATTATAGCTTCATTAAGAAATTTCTTGTTGTGTACCAGAAACATTTCATGACAAAACAATAGAAACCAAAATCATCTCGTAAACCATGGATAACAAGAGACTTGTTGAAGAAAATTAAGAAACGCGAAAGGTTGTTCGCTAGGTTCATCAAAACTCACCAACTTGCTGATCTTAAGGAATTCAATGTTTACAGGAACAGATTAAATAAGGAAATAGGAAAAACGAGGGATAATTACTTTTTCGAATCATTTTCATCATGTGAAGGGCATTCAAAAAAGTCTGGAGGAACCTTAATGATTTTATGGAGCGTACGCAAATAGTAGAGCCTATGAAAAAATTGGCATAGACGGCCATTTATTATCCGGGAAAGATATGGTAAAAGCGTTCAATGATTTCTTTCTTAACAGAGAAACACAGCCGTACGTGAACTCAGGAATTAACCCCTCTTTGTCCTCAATCCAAAATACAATATTCTTTCAGCCAACAAATGTTGATGAAATCTGCACCGTGTTCATGGCAATGAAAAACTCTAAAAGACGGCCTTCAGATTCGTCCAATTAAACATGTCATTCACGTTATAGCGCCTTGTTCTAGTGTACATCTACAATACCGCTATTAGTGCAGGCATCTTCCCATCGAAAATGAAGACTGCCAAAGTCATACCAATATATAAAAAAGGCTGACAGGCTGGACATTAAAAACTACGGCCCTGTATCGATTTTGCCACTCTTTTCCAAAGGTCTAGAAAAATCATTCAAGCTCAAATATCATCTTTTTGTGAAAAACATCAAATAATTACGAAAGCCCAATATGGATATCAAAAAAAGAGATCCACGCAATTAGCACTTCTTTATTGGATGAACACGTACAGAGCAACTTTGAAAAGAAGTTGCTGACAAAAGGCATATTTGTCGACAGTACTCAGGCCTTCGATCATATCAACCATGATATATTATTAGAAAAGCTCGTGACCTACGGCATCAGGGGTGTTGCATTACAGTTCATTAGGTCATATTTACATCAAAGAAGGCAATATGTACAAATAAATCACTTCAAATCATCAACTGGTATAAAAACTGGCGTTCCACAGGGTAGTATCCTAGGTCCCCTGCTCTTTATTTACATATAAATGACATTGTACTAATTCACAAGAACGCTAAGTATATCATCTATGCAGACGACGCGAGCGTTTTCATTGGATCTTCATGCTACACTACACTAATGAACAGCGCCAATGAATTTCTGAGAAACATGCACACATGGTCAATAGAAAACCATCTAAAAATACATTGCGATAAAACTAAAGCGGTAATTTCTCACCCCAAAGGAACAAACATTCCAAATAATCACACTTCCGTGCTCAACAAAAGAAACATAGAAAGAGTCAATGAAATTAAAGTATTAGGAACATACTTTTCCAGCACATTACAATGGGATCAACACGTCGACTTTGTCATAAAAAAACTTAGCCGCATCACAGGGATGCTTAATAGGAATAGATATCGACTATCAACACCTGTAAAACTATCAGTTTACCACTCGTTATTTGCAACGCACATTAATGACACACACCTTGTTTGGGGCACTACAACTGAATCTAACCTGAAGAAAATACGGACATTACAGAAAAGGATACGACGCATTATAGCAAACGTACCATACCAACATCACACTGAGCATCTCTTTATACAGTTCAACATCCCTACAATCCACTCACTATACAATCGTTTCTTGCTTCGAGTATGACATTCAAATATAAACTCGGAAACCAGCATATTTAATGAAATAGCTTGCTTACACAAAAATGAGGCCACCTACACTACACGTCACGGAGAACTATATTTTATACCCCAATCAAGAACAATCTAGGCATGCAAATGTTACAAAAAATTACCGAGATTACTTAATTCCCTCCATCATGTTGGATTTGAAACTTCCAACATAACACGGTCTAAATTGATCTCAATCACCCAATCACTATTTTAGCTTATTTTATGTTGTAAGTTACAACTACCTTTTGGATACGTGAAGTTTGTTTTTGTTAATCTGTTCGTTATGTACTGTGCACTATTTTGTAATCGTTTTATGCGTATATATTACATAAGTTATGTCATAATTGCTGTAAGTGATGTCGATGTAATAATGTGATGTTGATAAGTGATGTCCACTTGCTGCCACCACATCGCACCGGGGGCTAAGAGCTTCTCAAGCTGCTTATCGCAGCTTTTATCTTAGCCCCCACCATTACAACCAATGGATAAAAACAAATACATGAAATGAAATTCCGTTTTGCCTTCATTATAACTGTTTTGTGTTCTGTGAATTGGAGATCCAATGGTTCTTCGAGTGGTTCTAATCTAAATTTGTAAATAGAAGGTGTATGCATTGTTCTCGGGTTATTGTTGGTTGTTTTTAGCCATATGTTTAAAGCTTCGAAGAGGCTATCGAGACATCATATAATGCACATTCCAGTCTCTTTCCATAATGTGCGTGAAAGTCGCCCACTAATATAAAGGGTTTGTGGTTGTACTTTGTTTCGTAATCGTAATCGCGACATACCCACATGTTTCGCATTTGAGGAGGAAATGCCGGGGACTTCTAAAGTTGTCTCCGAAACCTGAAGAAAAGGTATTTCTTCGGGTTTTCTCGTGTAAGACTAACCGTCAGGCACGACACCTTCCACATCCCACACCTTTCAGATTTGTAACGGCCTGATTTCTTGATTTCGGGAACATAGTGCGTTTAATTATTATTCAATTTCATATTTATTTACATAGTTCAGGAGTGTTTTCAGTGCTGCATAGGACTTTTATCTTACACTTTATATTCGTGATCGTAATCGCAACGTACACTCGTTTCGACAATAGCAACGGTTTTCTATATACCGTGACAGCGGACAGTGAGAGTCGACGACAAAGCTAGGTCCTAAGGTGATTTACCCGCAGAAAAACTAGAAGTAAAAGGTTTAGTCGACAGGAGTCGAACCCACGACCTATTGCTCCACGTGGATGGCTGGTAGGCGCTTAACTGACTAAGCTACTGTTAAGCAATTGAAACAGCGAACAAGAAAGCACCTTTTACTGTCACGATTTTGTCTCGCAGCACCCTTGGATCGCGCGGAGTCGCCATCTAAAAGCGGTAGCGTGAAGAAATGCGCAGCCTCAGCCATTAGCTTCGAGAACAAGCCGTTGCTGCGGTCGCCCTATTCGGAGTGTTTCAAATAGAAAAAGAGTAATTTTCAACCCTTCAACACATCACAAGGTCGGAAGAACGTTCCTGTTTCGACAATATTCACTTGACAGCAATCAGAGCGCAGTATGTTATATACTACCTGAGAATGATTCCCTTGACAGCCTGTCTTATACATTGATGAGCTGCTTCCGGAGCTTGCTAGTCGGGACATGAACAGTACACAAATCGTATCTTGTTTTCAAGGTAAAGGACGTCACACTGAGTGAAGACGACACTGTGGTCTCGTTCGACGTCACGTCACACTTTACAGGTGTCCCAGTTGATTTGGCTGTAACCACGTGTGAAGAAGCCCTAAATGTAGACAGTGGTCTTCCTGGTCGCAGCCTCTTTGGCGTCTCCGAACTAAGCGAGCGACTGCGGTTTTGCCTCATCAACACATGACAGAACGCACTGCAGCGGCTGTCTGGGTGACGTAGTCTAGTCAGGCACCTTTCGGGCCTTTTGCTGCGTCCCCTAAGACAATTGTAAAATGTCTTAAATAAAGTCTGAATGAATGAATGAATGAAAACACATTATAGGGACTGAGCTTAGGTCTTCTATAACAATGCGCGTGGCGGCGAGCGAAAGACCAGGGAACCGTTCAGGCCGATGGCAGGAGCAGAAGAAGGCTATTCTTTATTTTCCTTTTCTAACCTCGCAGCGCGCCGCATGAGGAACGAGGCACATGCGCCTGAGCGCGCCATGACTTATAAAATATCTGGGGTGTAACGTCCCAAAACCATGATATGACTTATAGGCGGCCGATGAAGATGACGATGGCCGCTAGAGGGCTCCCCTCACTTATATCAGAAGGTCGTGCTGCTGGAGCCGAGAAAATAGCAGACGCAAATGGCTGCAGTGCTGTTCGGGAGCAACACTAGCTACCAGGAGGTCGTCGAGATATGGAAATACGAATGGTAATCCACGGGTTACTTCGTTGATAAACCTCTGGAATGTTTCAGCAGCGTTTCGCAAGCCGAACGGCTGCGCACGTACTCGAAAAGCCCAAATGGCGTCACAATTGCAGTCTTGGGGATGTCCGCTGGCTCAACAGGAATCTGTTGGTAGAGCTTTACCAAATCTATTTTGCTTGATATCACCGCTGCCGCGAGGTTGGCAGAGAAGTCGTGAATTTGAGGGAGGGGATAGCGATCAGGCACGGTGCGCGCGTTAAGGACACGGTAGTCGCCGCACGGGCGCCAATCCTCTGGGTCACGCTTTGGTACTATGTGGAGAGCTGAAGACCAACTGCTCGACGATGGACGGATGATGCCTAGTTGCAGCATGTGGTCGAATTCCATACGGTGATGGCAAGGCGGTCTCTAGCGAGGCGTCTGGGTCGGCAAAATACTGGAGGGCCGGTAGGGACAACATGATGCGTGATGTTGTGACGTACTGGCAGCTCAAGGTCGGAAGGTTTCGTGATGGCTGGAAAGTCTGCCAGAATTGAGGCGAACGTAGATGATGGTATTTGTGGCGCCGTTCCCGTGGTAGGCGTTGGAGGTGTGACGATTCCATGTATAAACATACTGGTCGTCCTATCGATGAGCCGACGTGCGCGGAGGTCAACACTAAGGGCGAAGTGGGTCCTAAAATCAGCACCCAATAAGGCCATGCGTACATCTGCAACAACGAATACCCATCGGAAGATGCGTCGGAGACCCAAATCGATGGTAAGAGCGCTGACCATATGTGTTGATGGCAGAGTTGTTGGCCGCTTGAAGGGGCGCAGTTTGCGGAGAGCGTTGCCGGTCTAGTCGCACGGCAGGAACGACACTGACCTCTGCACCTGTGTCCACGACAAATCGATGTCCGGCAATCCTGTCAGTGACGTAGAACAGGCGGCTTGTCGTATGGCAAGAGTCACTGGCCGCCATCAGTGGCTCTGTGGTATGTTTCCCTGCCAGCGACAAGGGGGACGACATTGACGTGCGCTGGCACCGAAGTTGCTGTTATACCAGCGCTATACGGGTCGACGAGAAGCTGAACGAGAGCGAGACCTCGGAGACGAACTGCGATGGTAATAGCGGTCTCGTCGACGAGAGTGGGATGGTGGCCGCAGTGCATCAACTGTCTCGGCAAGGCCATCGATCAACTGCTCGAGGCGAGACTGCCCGTCTTCGAGTTGGGACAGCGGAACGGTAGATGTTTCCACAGTACCTCTTCCTGAATAGTCAGTGACGCGATCAGCGAGCTCCGCCAGCTTGTCGAGGGGCAAGTCGTCTGGTGCGGTAGCCAAGGCAATAACCACGTTCTGCGGCAGGCGCTGAAGGAACAGTTGTCGCAGCAGCGGGCTGTTTACGCCCCACCGACAGTCACTGAGAAGCAGCCGCATGCGACGTAGAAGTTCGGACGGTCGCCGGTCGAGGAGCTCCTCTTCGTTGAGAAGCTGCTGGAGACGCCTGCGCAGAGACACAGACTTGCGTTGCAGCACCGTCGTTTTAAAGTGGTCATAAGGGTTGGTTTCGTGGGGCGCGCCCACAAGGTCGTGGAACTCCGCAACCGCTTCCGTTGAGAGTGCGGAGACAGCGTGGCTAAACTTCGCTTGTTGCGAGGTAATGCGCTTAAGGGCGAAGATGGCCTCCACGTGCGTAAACCAGGCTGCAGGATTCTGTGGCCCAAACGATGGCAGGTGAATCTGCACCGTGGCGATGCCCTCTGTGCCGATCGTCGGTTTGTCGTTCGTGGTCTCGTCCATGATGCAGTGCTCGCCTTGCGCTCACGTCCGGGTCACCACGTTATAGGGACTGAGGTTAGGTCGTCTATAACAATGTGTGTGGCGGCGAGCGAAAGACCAGGGAATCGTTCAGGCCGATGGCAGGAGCAGACGACTATTCTTTATTTTCCTTTTTCTAACCTCCCTCTAACGACCATCGTCATCTTCAGCGGCCGCCTATAATTTATGGCGCCCTCACGCGCATGTGCCTCGTTCCTCGTGCGCCAGGCTGCGATGAGGCGTGCAAGGACGCCGAGAACAAGAACGCCAGGGGGAGTTACGGCGGCAAGGGAGGATGAAGACGCCAGTGCCGAGGACAAGGAGGCTTTGGTCGTGAATGCTGTCGAGAACAAGGACTCGACTGCGATCATAGCGGAAGTGAACGAAGCCGCAGCGAAGCAGTATATGGGCACGGAAGCGATTGCTAGGATTGCTAGTGCCAAGACACCACCCACGAAAAAGGCTGCAGAAATAGCAGCTGTGACAGAGGTCCAGAATGATGCCGCCGAAGGAGTCCAAGCAAAGAGCAAGAAGGCACGTGCGTCGGTAAGGAAGGTAACATGCATTCTTGCGAGAAAAGCGGCAAAGGCGAGCGCTATCGACAATCCCGTACGTAACCGGTGGGGGAGACGTCTGGCCAGCACTACGAGATCAGCCTACAAGACGCTGTGCGGTGGGCACGGCAAGATGCCGTCCGCCAAGACCATCCCCAACAGCAAGAACTCTGACACCCACTGTTGTAGCTTCGGAACGGTGAGCACCGCAGAGAACGTGAACAAGCGCTACCAGCACATGGGCAACACCGAACCGCACCGTACGACTATATCGGTGGAGTACACAGAGCACGAGCCTGGTGGCGCCCAGTGCAAAGCACTAGTCAACAGTGGAGCTGCCACCGTGGCAGGCACGTGAACCGCAGCTGCTCGCACGAAAAGCAGCAAGCCCGCCGTCAAAGAAAAGTCCCAGGCTGGCATGGAGGCATCAGCAGCGGCAACATGGATGACTTCGTCGCCGAGTTCGGCGGCAATAATGAATGCGACAGCGCCGTTGATCCCTACATGAGTCGCAAGGTCCGCATCAGCGGAGGTCGGAAGACGAGAAGGACGCCGTGAAAGACGGTGAAGGTGACGACGCGGAGCGAACCTTTTCTTCATAGGGGGGGGGAGGATGGGGGGGGAATATGTGGCAATCACACCCGTTGCGCGGCTGGCATGACACGTGCTGTGCACCAGTAATGCGGGTGGCCCACTCACGGGCTTTAAATGCGGCAGCCGCGGCGCGGCCCGGACAGTCGGTGACGGGAAGCTGTGTGCGCCGGAGTGGTGTGCCCCACCGGGGCCAAGGCTAGGGACGAGTGCGTGTGTCCAGGTTATAGTATCGTGTAGCTTTTTCAGTTTCTTTAGTGTTAATAAACGTTTTTGTGTTCCAACCGGCCGGAATCGTTTACTGGGCAGCAGGACGGCGCGAGCCCTTCAGGTCCTGACAATGCTCACTTCAGCACCCAAAGTGTTTTAACGGTACGTCGATGACTGCTTCTGCATTTTGAAGAAGCGAGACATCCAACACTTCTTGGACTGCCTGAACGCCCAGAATGCGAACTTGCAGTTTACCGTTGCTCACGAGACGGACAACATGCTGCCTTTTCGGATGTTGAGGTTGGCCGGGGTGGGGCTCTCTTGCCTTCTCAGTATACAGGAAGCCCACGCACTCATGTCGTTATCTCAGTTTTAATTCGCATCATGCCATCGGCCACAAGACATTCGTGGCGTCATCGTTGGTAACACGGGCCGTACGGCTCTGCTGAGATTGCGATGCACTAAAGAAAGGACTACAGACGATCCATCGGGAGCTAAGCTGCAATGGCTATCCTGATTGTTAATGGCTATCCTTATTGTTTTATCTCTAAAGCTGGAAAATGGATGCTACAGTCAAGGTCACAGATCAACGTGAAAACTCGTGCACATGCGGCCATACCTTACGTCGAAGGAATCAGCTAGGCACTTTGACGCGTATTTTCAAGATTGAGCTCATATCTCGACCAGCAAGCTCCAGAACCAGCTCGGGAATGCAAAAGACAGGCTACCAAGTGAATCCTGCCCAGGTGCAGTGTATAAAATACCGTGCTCTGATTATCGTTGTAAAAAAGATGAAGTGTAAATAAACGCAGCCAGCCAGATAAGGCAGAGAAGAAGACGGAGTAGAAAACACGTTCGAACATGGCGACACGATGGCTCCTGGCTAAGTTCGTCAGTAAGAGCTAACGTCCTAGCGTCCACATTTTGTTGCCGAAAACCCACGTGCGGACAAGCCTTCCTTCTACACACGGCGAACAGGATTCTACTCTCGCTTCGCGTCGCGGGCGGTGAGGACACGACGGATCGTGGATGCGGTGATCGGGGTTGGTACGACAACGTCCGCCAGCTGCTCTGTTCTCCCGATGGATCGACTCAAAGGCAAGCGATCTGCACGGCGCGCGCAGAACACGAAGATTATTCAGGAAGCGCGAATCTTGCTCGACTCCGCTAACGTCAACATCGCGAAGCTAGCAGCTGTCAAGCAGCGACTCACCGCTAGTAATGACGAGCTCTCGCAGATCAACGAACAGTACGAGCAGTACATTCCAAGAGAAAATATTGTGCAGGAGTATACTACAACAGCTGAATACTAAGACGAAGCGGTGAGCATGCTTGCCGAGCTGAATTGCCGAATCGCCCAGTTGGAACGAGCTGAGACTGGCCATGCGCAAGCTCCCATGAGTGGAAACACAGAGTCAACGGCTTCCAGACACGAGGCTCCCGCAAGGTTTATGGCGCCCAGGTTACCGCAGCTGCACATCTCAACGTTCAAGGGTGACATCTCACAGTGGACAGGCTTCTGGGATCAATTCGAACAGCTCATTCATCTCAATAACGACCTGACGCCATCCACTAAGTTCTACTACCTGAAGAGCTTCCTATCCGGTGACGCAGTAACAGTGATTGCGGGTTTGCCCACGACCGAATCTTGCTACGCCGACGCCGTTGCTATGCTGAAAGAAATATTCGGTGATAAGACCATAATTATTAGATGCGAAGCATCTTATGCTCGGGCTTTGTCCGTCCGGCGTCCCCTGTCCCGCGTCCCGCGTCCGGTCACTTTCTTCAAGTAGGGAAGCGCCCATTATGCGAACCATAACACTGTAATACAATAAGGCCGTCAACCACCGCTACAGTTACTAGAGTTGTGTCCGAGAGAACAGAGTGGCTGCTTAGCAATGGCTAGGTACCCACTTGGCGGGGGCTTTGTCCGTCGCTCCTTTCCGCGTCTGGTCTCGTACGGTCGCGCCCTTTCCGTCCTGTAAGAATTTTCTGTGTGCTGGTTGTTGTTTCCTTTGATATGGCTCATACCCACTCCGGGGGAAGGGCCAAGAGTGGATTGAAATAGAGCTTCTTCTTCTTGTACTGTACGCAGCGGCGCACGACACGTGGTGCGACAGCTGCATACTCCGCTGGGGGCGATGCGGTAGTTTCGCGGTATGAAGAAGAAGACGGAGCGCGCGCCTCATTCTTTCTCCTATGGCCGATCCCGGCGGTGGGTTGCGCCAGGTAGCTGAGGATCAACGAACCAATTTCCTGTGCACCGCTGAGATGAGTGGTCAGGCTGCTGCCACGAAACGGGAGCGGCGACGGGGCGATCCCGAACTTCGGGCTCGCGAAGCCGAGAAGGAAAGGCGAACGGCGGCAAGCGGACCCTGAACTCCGGGCTCGGGAAGCGGAATTGAAACGTCAACGTCGAGCGGCGGATGTCGAGGCGGCGCGGCAATGCGAAGCCGATTCGAAACGTCACCGGCGGCAAGCGGAACCTGAACTGCGGGTTCGGGAAGCCGAATCGAAACGTCAAGGTCGAGCGGCGGATCTCGAGGCGGCGCGGCAACGCGAAGCGGATTCGAAACGTGAGCGGCGGCAAGCGGAACCTGAACTCCGGGTTAGGGAAGCGGAATCGAAACGTCAACGTCGAGCGGCGGATCCCGAGTTGTGCGGCAACGCGAAACCGAATCCATACGTCAACGTCGAGCTGCATATCCCGAAGCGGTGACCGTGTGCGAGTCGGCGGCGAGAACGAAACGCTTGAATGAACTGCTGGGAACAAGTGGCGCTAACACGCATTTCAAGCGAGATTTCCTCGATCGGCGCTTTGGCCATAGTTGCAGTGTGTGTGACCGGCTTTGGTTTGATAACAACCTCACCAAGGTCGGCAGCATGCAGAACGAACACCGTAACGTGGTTCTGGGAGTTCTGAGACAAGAGTCCGGACCGGCGAACCACGGTGATTTCACGGTGTGCTCAACTTGTAAGGGGCGTTCACGTGCGGCAAGGTGCCCGTGATGAGTGTGACCAACGGCTACCGCTACCCGGCGAAACCCGAACATCTGCCCGAGCTCAACCCGGTGGAAGAACGGCTCATTGCGCCTCGTCTGCCGTTCATGAGCATCCGACGCCTCACGCACGACAACGGGCAATACGGGATCAAGGGCCAAGTCGTGAATGTGCCCATAGAAGTGCAGGAACTCGTGCAATGCCTTCCCAGAAATGTGCCCGACGCCGCCGCCCTCGACGTGCACATCAAACGAAGACTCGTCAGTAAGGCTTCGTACAAACGCGGTCTCGTCAAGAAGAGCACCGTTCACGCGTGGTTAAAGCACCTGGAGCGGAGTCCCCTCTACCGACACTTGAACATCCAGATCGATTGGAAGCGCCTGTCACAGTTCGATAACGACGACGTAGAGTGCAACGACGACGATATCGAGCGATTACCCGAAATCACGGACCTGGAAGATCCCGCGCAAGTCGCCGTTGCGCTCAACGCAATGTGCCAAACAATGGTTTACGACGACGTTGCGCACATGACGATGACGACAGCGGAGGAGGAAGAAGTGCGGGGTATGGTCGACAAGACGCTAAGTCTGCACCTGGCTCCGGGCGAAGGCAAAGTTCCTATCTCTCCGCTCTTCGACGAATACGGTGAAGAGCTCGGCTTCCCGTGCATCTACCTGGGCGTTCTACACCTGATCACGGTTCCCCGTCCCACGCCGTTCACGAAGGCGAGTAGCGAGATCCGGAGAATGGACCGACGCGGCGCGACCCCCGAGCACGTGCTTTACATGGCCGCAAAGGTGATGCGACACAACGTGTCCGAGAAGACGATGACGTTTCGGACGAACGCTACCACCAACTCCTTCAAGCGACAGCAACTGGAAAACGGTGGGCGCGAGTACCTTGACGAAGTGCTGAACTGTGACCTGGCCTTCATGCGGGGGGTCCCCAACACGGTTCAGTACTGGCAAGACCGCCGCAAGGAACTCTTCGCAATGATTCGTCAGCTGGGTAAGCCTCACGTCTTCGGAAATCCACTGGGACCGGCTGCTGCAAACCCTAGAACGACTGCGCGTAGGACCCGAAGGACAGGCCCGCGTAATCGAGGAGCTCAACGCCATTGAGAGAGTGGAGCTCGTCAACAACGACCCAGTGGTATGCGCAATCTACACCCACCGGATCTTCGACGTGATCCTCAACATCCTAAGCGAGAAGCGCTGCTCTCCGTTCCGGCCCCACGTCGTGGTCGACTCCTTCAAGCGAGTCGAGTTCCAGCAACGAGGTAGCGCCCACATCCACACGATCATGTGGCTGGACAACGCGCCGCAAGAAGAACTGTGCGGCGACATGCCCAACACCCTGCGAATGGTCGAGAGCTTGCTCACCCTAGACACCTCTCTCCTGAAACGCAGCCGAACGCAGATACACGCACACACACACACGTGCTACAAGCGAGGGAGGACGAAGTGCCGCTTCGGCGCACCCTTCATGCCTTGCGACACTACCAAGATCGTGGTCCCCTTCCCTCCACTTTCCGAAGACGCCCGCCTGGCTGAGAAAGAGAAACGGCAGTATCTGAGCAAACGCTACGAGACCATGCACGAGGCGCTGGAGAGAGGCGCCTTCGACTCCCCTGGAAACGTTCCTCGCAACGTTCGACGTAATGTCCGAGAATGAGTACATGGAGATCCTGAGAGCGGGCGTATCACGGCCGTGCGTACTACACAAACGCACGCCTGCCGAGAAGTTCGTAAACGCCTTCAATCCCTAGATCGTAACGGTGCTCGACTCGAACATGGACCTCCAAGTGATCCTCGATCACTACGCCTTCACGCAGTCTACGTAGTCGACCACGTGAACAAGACCGACCGCGGAATGTCCAACCTCCACAAGGCGGTCGCGCAGATCATCGAGGAGAACCCCGATATGAACTACGCTGCCGTGCTGCGCATACTGGGCGTCACCATGCTCAAGGCAGTCGAAATGTCGGCGCAGGAGGCGGCCTGGTTCCTCCTGAGGCAGGAAATGTCCCACAAGAGCCGGGAGGTAGTCTACATCCCCACGTGCTTCCCCGAGGAACGCGTGCGCGTTGGCAGGACCAAGGAAGAGCTGTCCAAGCTCAACGCGTCATCCACGGACGTGTGGAAACCTAACCTCGTTCAGAAGTACGAGGCCAGGCCGTCACACATGGATAACGTCTGCCTCGCCGACTTTACTAGCAAGTACCGGCGGGACACGCGCACGTCGAACTACGTACTCCGTGAGCGGTCCATTGTCATTCGTTACCGTCACTACACCATGGACAGTCTGGACGACTACATGCGAGAGCAAGTCTTGCTCTACGTCCCGTTCCGAAACGAGGCATTTGACGTGCTCGACAACAACCGATATAAACAATTGTACAAAGACAACGAGGACCTCATTGCCGACAAACGCAAGGAATACAACCCGGCGGACGACGACAACGTCATCGCGGAACTCCTCGAACAACACCACCGGGAACGACAACGAGAAGAAGATGGAGCAGCAGTTCCTTCAGCGCTCGTCGCCGAGCACGAAGACCACGACCTTATTCCTCCCGAAGACTTGCTGCTCCTAGTCAAACAAGGCAGTCCGTGCGCCGCCGTACGGAATCGTCAGCACATCATGAAACGAGACGAGTACTACAAACTCATGAGCATGACCAACGAAGAACAACACGAACTACTGCGCGAAATCATCCACCGCCTCACGACGCCGGCGTCACCTCCGTTGAGGGTCTTCTTCGCCGGACCGGCCGGGTGTGGCAAGACGTTCGTGCTACGCCTGGCCATGGACCTGTACAACCGGTACGGCAACGACAACACGACCTCCTGCGGCTACAACGCGTTCGTCATCTGCTCGAGCACCGGAAAGGCGGTAGTGGCCGTCGGAGGAACCACGGTGCACGCTGCATTCAAGATCACTCGTAGTAACAACAGAGACGCAGGTCTCAGTCCCAGTGAACTCAACACCTTCCGCATGGCCTTCCGCAACGTGAGATGCGTGATCATAGACGAAGTCAGCATGATGTCTACCGATATCCTCAACGCAGTCGACTGCCGTCTACGTCAGATCACGTAGAAGCTCGACCGACCATTCGGAGGTCCGGATATGACCCTGTCCGGAGACCTCAGACAACTACCCCCCGTTCACGCCAGCGAAATCTACAAGCGGTGTCGGGAAACGGGGGGGAGGCTCTTCGGAACAACAATCACATGTCACTACATGGACTAACACCCTTTAGTCCAGGTTGTCAGGCAAGACGACACCTCCTTCTCGACTCTACTAACCAAGATAGGAGACGGAAGGGCTCTGGACGACAGCGAAATGGCCCTACTTGAGAGTCGCTTCCTTACCACGGAGGAGGCACTCAAGCGCGCCCCAACAGCAATTCCCCTCTTCTACAGTAACGAAGACGTCAACACATTCAGCACTTTCGTGGCAGCCACTTGTTCCGACAACAACGACCAAAAACATCAAGTAGTGCGAGCCCAGGACACCTTCCTGGGATGCACAACGAATGAAGCCATCGACAAGGCAAAGGAGAAGGTCGCCAAGATGTCTAACGCAGAATTGGCTAACCTACACAACCAAATCCTACTAGTCTACAACAAGCCCTACATGATAACGGCTAACATAGACGTCATCGACGGCCTCGTAAACGGAGCAGTGGGAACCCTAAAACTGTGTGAACAAAGAGTCGCACAGCAATCCCATCAAGATGGAGACGCGTTTCCCAGACGATTGTGGTTACAGTTCGACATTCCCACAACGGGGAAGCTCGCTCGACTTCGCTCCAACAACGCAGTCAGCGAAGCGAAACGTTTGGGCTATGACGTTGACACGACGTGGGTACACATAGAACCGCGGCACGTGACGTTGACGATCCACCGAAACAGCGGTGTCGCATGCAAACGAACACAATTCCCCCTGGTCCAGGCGAGCGCCATAACAGTACACAAGTGCCAGGGAGGAACCTACTCTTCCATTGTATACGAATACTCGAAGACGCACCCACAGAAACTCGTCTACGTCGCATTAAGCAGGTGCACCAACATTCAAAACCTCTACCTGACCAACGCTGCCGGTGACCATCGCTTCCACCACAAGAACGACAACGTGGACAAGAACATGATCGACGAATTCGAAGGACTCGACAACCATCGTCTCGACACCGTCACTCAGCCTTACCTCCGCGCTTTCCGAGAGGACGTCAATGCCGAAACGGAGTTCACTACAGCACTGCTAAACAGCCGGTCCCTCAACGCACACGCCAAAGACATCGAACGTGATTGCGTCCTTACCAAAGCAGACGTACTGTGTTTCACAGAAACATGGAACGCCGCAAGACCAGCAATCAACGGCTACGAAGCGATCGTGTGTACTGAGGAGGCACAACGTCCTGCCGGTGGTGTCGCCATATACGTCAAACGCCATGTCCACGCAAAAGCCTTAGATCTACAACCCACCGGCGAAGGACACAACGGAGAGCACTCGGCCGTTACAGTCTACTTTGACAACCACAAAATCATAATCAAGACAATGTATCTCGCACCCGACATCTCCAGAGGGAACGTTTACCTAGAAAACGCCATAGCACAGTACACGGAGACATACAGACACGCGCCCTTCGTACTTGCGGGTGATTTCAACGTGGATATAACGACGAACGATTGGCTCGACCACCACATGAGAGACGTGTACGCTTTGCAAAGCATTTCCTACGACCACACACAACCAACAACTAAGGGGAACCTAATCTTCGCAAACTTCACAATGAAAACTCTTGAAAAGCAACCATTGACGCTTCACTTCACCGATCACAAGGCCGTCGTCTTCACAGCGCCCCGTGCACCGACGATAGGAATCACACACGTTACCTAAACAGACCCGCCACCTCCTCGTTCTCCGCCTTCTCTTATACATTCTCATTCATCCTATCAATAAATTTACACAATCTCCCGCTCAAGCCAACCATCTCTCCACTGCTTCGCATCCACACATGGTTCCCTTTAGCGGGACATGGGAAAAAATTTTTTAAGCACCATCTCACGGCACTGAGAAATCTTCCGAACATGACATCAGCCCACGACATCCGCGGTTTGCGAAGACTGTTCGATGCCACGCAACTGCATATTCGCTTTCCTTGTTCAACGAACTGGGAACGCAGAAAAAACACGACGGAAGAAGCGAAGAACCACACAACACGAGCGCTCGTGTGCGTGTGGTTCTTCGCTTCGTCCGTCGTGTTTTTTCTGCGGTCCCAGTTCGTTGAACAAGGAAAATGAATTACCAACTGGCCCACCTTTCGATCCTTCTGCAATGCATATTCGCTGCCTTGGAGCCCTCAACGTGCCGACTCTGACATATTCGGCTATGCTCGTTGACATCTTGGAACAGGCTCTACCGCGTGACATCAGTCTCTGCTTCACTCGAGAGAAACGACACCGCGCCTTGACACGGGCCTCTGACGTACGTGCTGCTCAGGCCTCCTCTTCGGGTGCACCAGCAGAGGCGTCAGCTGCGCCGGACGCTGAACTGAACGACATTTTGCTCTTCATGCGGGTGGAGCTCGAAAGCAGGGAACAGCACGCACTGCCACGTCAGAGACCTGCTCTGAACGATCGCTCGGACCGCCGAAACGGGGGCATCCCAGCGGCATCAGTTTTGAACGCCACTTCTATCGCCAACCGTTGCTTCCGCTGCACATCAAAAGGCCACCAAGCGAAGGATTGCCACGTCAAGCTTACCTGCAGTTCCTGCCGCGGAAAAAACGCTTCAAGTATGTGCGACCCAAATTACCGGAGGGCTTCACGACCGCAGGAACCTCAGGAAGTGCAACTGTGTGCGTTTCATCGAACGATCTTTCGTCCTGCGAAGACGTATCGTCCTCTGGCCAAGTATCTAATGACAACGCAGTCTATCTCCAGACATTCCGCCCTGAGTTGGTCAACAACGACAGCATGCAATGCGTTCGAGGTATCCTGGATGGCGGAAGCCAGAAAAGCTTCATTATGGAAGATGTGGCTCGTAAGCTTATCTTGAAGGTGGTGAGACAGACAAGGTTAGCTTTGCATACTATTACGATCGCCATCGGCGTCGAATTCTTTCGGCAGCTGTTAACGCGACAAACAGCTCCTCAACCTGCTCCAGGCAAAACGAGGAGTCGGGACGTCGCGATTATCTGCCGGCCGGGCGTGAACAAAGAGCTTCTACCGACCGGTTCTGCGCCCCGCAGACCAGCGCGACACAGAAGGCCATTGTGACCTCCGCCGCAAACGGCAATTCCAGCAAGCCCTGTGGTCCAAGCTGCTGAGGTGTTTGCTGTCGGGGCGACAAGGCTAATCCGACTGCCGCTGCACAACAAGAGCGAAGTCACGAAAAATGAGAGAAGGCAGCGACAGCGAGGGGTTGAATGAGCAACCTTCACTCCCCCCTCCCTCCGTGGCGCCTGCTGCGTAGGGTACATTTCTACCGAGCCGTCCCTTTCCTCGACACAAGCGCAGAGGGACTCTGCTTTCCTGGCCGGAAGGATTCCTGGAACCAGCCCCTGCCGAGACCTGCAAACGTGTGCAAAAGTTGGTGCTGTGCGCAAAACCGTGGTGCTCTCGTGGTCACCATATTTGGTCATCGTTTTTCGACGGTGCCCTCTCCACGTGCATATATTGGACGGTGGTCCCCAGTCTCGTGGGTGGAGCTTCAAGGCCACCGGACACCGTATTGGATGAAGGTGCGGACAATGCGCCCATGGTTGGCAACTCGGCGATATAAAAGGCGAAGGCATCACTGTATTTTTTCACTTCTTCTTGTCTTACTTCTCAACTCTCGACTTCTTGTCACTTTTGCTTCTCAGTATGTAAATAAATCTTTGTCGTTCTTACGGAGGCCTCATCTGACTTGTTGGGCAATGGATCCTGGGACGGGGGCCAGCTACCAGAATTGAGACCTGCAGGACCCGGAGTTGCAACAACTGGTGGCAGCGGTGGGATGGGACGAGCTCATCGACCTCGAGAGGCAACCGAACGGCAATCCTGGGATGACGCGAGCTCATCGACCTCGAGAGGCAACCGAACGGCAATCCTGGGATTACGCGAGGTCATAGACCTCGAGAGGCAACCGGACGGCAATCCTGAGATGGACAACGCTGGAGGCATGACTGCGAGCTGGGTGAGTGCCGACTTTCTCTGTTGAGCTTTGCCAGGCATTTACTCTATGTGTTAGTGAAAGCTGGTAGAAGTGTAGCTGTCTTGGTCATTGGGTTAACAGGTAACTTGCGTCAGGCAGGTAATTGTGAGATAGCTTGTTTAATCTATTTCTGTCGGGGCGGCAAGGTTAACAATGACAAGACGGGATTCCGTAAAGTAGCTTTCAGAAGCTTTGTTTGTAGACTAAGTTAACTTGAGGCAAGGCAGAAAAATGTAGAAGCTTTATGAAGCTTAGCTGTCGTTGTTGTCAGGGTTAATTAGTTGCAAACACAGGACTTTACTTGTAGACTAAGTTAACAGGTAACTTGAGGCAAGGCAGAAATCTAGAGCTGTCGTTGTCGTCAGGGTTATTTTGTTGAAAGACAGGAATCATGGGTGGAACAGAGAAAGTGGCACTGGAAGCAGCCATGTATTTGAAATCCCTGCCAAAGCGTGTGTTGCTTCTGATTGCAAGGGATTTAGGTCTAGATTTGCCGGACTCCACAATAAGGCCACATGTGATACAGACGATTCTGGCATTGGAGCGGGACAAGGACGAGCTTTCAGAATGTGTCGAGGAAATTCGGGAGAAAGAAGAGGCGGCAGAAGCCGAGGCAGAGGCCCAAAAGCAACGTAGAGACGAGGCTGAAATGCGAGCATTAGACGAAGAGATCGAAATGGTGCAACGTGAAATCCGGGCACAGCATCAGAATCGTCGTCAGCCGCGTCTTTGTGCAGTATGTGTAGCGCACAAAAGGTGCGATGAAGTGATGGCGAGTACGGTGCAGAATAGAGTCACAGAGAAAACCGCTGTTTGTGAGGTACCGCCCGGGAAAAGTGCGCGTCTCTACGAGTACGACATGCACACGGACCCTTCTGCGGAGAAAAGCGAGCGACAGGTCGTTGCTAGCGAAATCTCGCCCAAGGAAGGTACGCGATTCTCCGAAGGTGCACATGTAGTTCATATAGAGAGTGAGACCGTGGCAGGTATAGAAAGTGTAACAAGTCCAAAAGGCGTTCCATGTGGAACCGAGGCTAGTCTCAGCCGCCCCTAATAGGGCCATTGAACAAGTTTAGGAGCTGGAAACTTCCCTCGCGCCCCAACAGGGGAATGACCTTTCGGAAGGCAAGATCCAAGAGGACAAAGGTAGTCCTAAATGTAGCGAGGACGCGACGCTACTGAAACCCGACAGTAGTACCAAAGAGGGTCAGGGACTGTTAAATGAGTTTCTTATAGATAGTGTAGGAAATGCCCCAGAGTATAAAAAGGTACGGTGCGAGGCTGTCACAGGTGTACAATCAGGGGTGGGTTTAGTAGGTGGTCATTGCGAGGAGAAGTCTAATCGCAGCAACATTAATGGAATTTGTGGGGAGTTAGAGCCGTGCCTCGTGCGTCAGCTCGTACATGATCTGCCGGAATCCGATAAAGAAGGCAATGACTGCCGAGAAATCGGGAAGGATGAGCAGCTCCAAGAGGTCAACTCTGTCGGCAAGGAGGGCCCAGCGTTAGGCTTCGTTAAGGTTAGCGCCGATGAATCGGCCCGACAGAGCAATGGAGCAGAAAGCTGGAGAAAGGGTGGTGCAAAGGCACACCTGAGCAGTAAGACATTCAATGTCGCAGCCCAAAAGGAAGTTTGTGGCAACCAAGTAAAGGTTGTGCGTAAGCGTCACCGCAAAAGAAAGAAGCGGGCATGTGCAGCGTCGCGAAAAGTCAGGACAGGTGGTTCACCACGGCGCAATAACCAGAAAGGTTGGCCATCGGGCACTTCCAGAAAACGTCCACCGAGGCGTGCGGTCAGGCGAAATCGGCGAAACAGGAGAGCGGGAAAACAACGCGCCTCTCCACGAAGGAAGGCGCAGTTGAAAGGGAAAGGTTTTCGGAGACAACCATGTCGAAGGTTTCCGATAACAGATGCTGCAGGTCCTAAATTTCGAGTGGGAACAAACACAAAAGGACAATGGCGAGTCTTTCCCCCCGCGCTTTTGGCAACCTCTTCGCCGTTCGCAAGAAAGCCGGCCGAAATCAGGGAATGAGGCGAGACGGCGGAGTCCGCGCTCATTGTAGCCTCTGGGGAACCAAGCGACGGAGAACATGACCGCCACGCGCGCGACTAAAAAGGGTGGAGGTCAGCTGTTAGCGTTTCGGAGAATGCGACCCAGAGTTTGTGGAAAAGATTTTTTTAACATTCCTTTAATTTTGAGTTTTGAAATCATGTTCTTTTGTTAAAGAAGGTTTCAGCGTAAAACCAAAGCGGTTTTCGAAGGGTTCGTGTTAAACGCTGAATGTTGTTCTTTTCATGGACTACTGTTAGGAGTGACAAACAGATTTTGTCAGGTACTCCTGGTGCGTACTGCATCGTGTTATCTTCATTGCGCGTTATTTTGTTATAAACATTTATGTTCGGATGCGCGTTTAGAAGACCTTAGGTTGTAGGGATATAACGTACGTTTAATAGTGTGTGTTGATGTTACAGCGCTCTTAAATGCGAGTAGCATAGAGCTTAAAAGCGCCCAACAGAACTCAGTGTGTTCTTTATCACAGGGGCTGTCATGAGGTGGTAACATTAAGCAAATGAGACTATTATAACGCATTGCTTATTTCTTTTACTTTGATTTTCATTGAATGCTTATAGATCGTGCGAACGCTTAAGCGGAGCGTTACGTTTTTCCGAACGTTGAGGTGAGAGACCTTTCAAACAGTTGTAAGACGCAGCTGTATCTATAGTGAAAGATCCGAGTCTGGCAGGGTATGTCTCACTAGTAGGTGAAGACGGTAATGTTTGAACTTAAGTATACGCGTGCGCAAGGAACAAGCATGGATGCTTAGGTTGTCTTTTAAGCGGAACTCATGCGGGAGTTCTTTGTTTTGGGTTTGTTGTTTTTTTCGCAAGTATCCTGTGTAGGAGGTAGTACGGAAAGCGTAGTGAGGTCAGCCCTTAAAACTGACTCACTGGATTACCAAGTAAGCTTATTGTAGACGATAGAGCATTGACCTCTCACAGGGCTACTGAATTTGTCCCCTAGGAACGGCCGCCTACTGCGTTGAAGCCTCGCTTTCCAACTTGCAAGAGTGGTGCGATGCAAAAAGGCGATACTGCTTGACAACGCTGATGGCTCGAGTCGATGCCCCTAATGCGAGAGGCAGTCTCGAGAGTTGTGGCAAATTTTTTTTCCCTGACCTAGGAAAGGGCTACTGACTATTTTTCCTCTTTTAAGGTTGGATTGAACTTGTTTGAAAACATTGAAGACATGGCTATCCAGGGTTTCGGATTTGGTGGGCTTCCAGTGTTGTTCTTTTGTCTCACCTTAACGTAGGAGTGAAATTTTGCGTGAATTGTGTACTTCCTTTAAAATGTTAGTAAAGGGCTACACTGCCTGGTGGAGTTTGTCGGAATTGTCCTTCGCTCACCGGCTGAGTGGTTGTGTTTTCATGTGTGTATGTGATCTCTCTTGAGCCAACAATGAAGCAGGTGGTGAACACTACTTCATCTGGGACAGTCTTCACCAGACCGCATGTCGGCGCTGATCTCTTCGGACTGTGGCTGCAAACCTCAGCCCAACGAGATCTTGACCCCCCCCCGCGCGAGAGACTGTTACGCTCGCCATCGGGGTCGAATTCTTTCGGCGGCTGCTAACCCGACAAACAGCTCCTTAACCTGCTCCAGGCAAAACGAGGAGTCGGGACGTCGCGATTATCTGCCGGCCGGGCGTGAACAAAGAGCTTCTACCGACCGGTTCTGCGCCCCGCAGACCAGCGCAACACAAAAGGCCATTGTGAGCTCCGCCGCAAACGGCAATTCCAGCAAGCCCCGTGGTCCAAGATGCTGAGGTGTTTCCTGTTGGGGCGACAAGACCAATCCGACTGCCGCTACACAACAAGGGCGAAGTCACGGAAAATTAGAGAAGGCAGCGACAGCGAGGGGTTGAATGAGCAACCTTCACTCTCCCTCCCTCCGTGGCGCCTGCTGCGAAGGGTACATTTCTACCGAGCCGTCCCTTTCCTCGACACAAGCGCAGAGGGACTCTGCTCCCCTGGCCGGAAGGATTCCTGGAACCAGCCCCAGCCGAGACCTGCAAACGTGTGCAAAAGTGAGTGCTGTGCGCGAAACTGTGGTGCTCTTGTCGTGACCATATTTGCTCATCGTTTTTCGACGGTGCCCTGTCCACGTGCATCTATTGGACGTCGGTCCCCAGTCTCGTGGGTGGAGCTTCAAGGCCACCGGACACCGTATTGGATGAAGATGCGGACAATGCGCCCATGGTTGGCAACTCGGCGATACAAAAGGCGAAGGCATCACTGTATTTTTCACTTCTTGTCTTACTTCTCAACTCTCGAGTTCTTGTCACTTTTGCTTCTCAGTATGTAAATAAATCTTTGTCGTTCTTACGGAGGCCTCATCTGACTTGTTATGCGATGGATCCTGGGACGGGGGCCAGCTACCAGAAATGAGACCTGCAGGACCCGGAGTCGCAACAACACCTTCGGAAGCACTTGCTCTTCAGCTGCTGAAAAGCGGAACGTCGTTGAAATACAGCTTCGAAGCAGAGACAAAAGGGTTGACTTTCGCATAGAAGCTGTAGTCGTCCCTGCTATTTGCCATGATGTGACTGTGCCGTCAGCCAACAACGCATTCATTCAAGAATTAGGGAGACAAGGCAAGACGCTTGCGAACGACTACCGGCCTAAGGACGCACTAGACACCGGCCTTGGTTTGCTAATAGGTTCGGACTATATGTGGCAAATAATCACCGGTGAAGTGATCCGATGTACAGACGTGCCAGGTCTAGTGGCAATGGAGATAATATTTGGTTGGACAGCACAAGGACCTATTAGTCAGAAGACCCTTTTGGACTGCGGAACTCATCTCCTCGTCAGCGTCTTGCGTGTTGACGCAGCAGAAGAGAAATCGACCGCAGAAATCCTACAGTCTTTCTGGCGACTCGAGTCTATGGGCATCATGGACTCCAACGAATGTCTCTCCGACCAGAACCTTCTACAGTTTAAGGAGACCGTTAAGAAGTGAGGCGGCCGGTACTATGTGGCCCTACCATGGAAAGAAGATCGCAAGCATCTTCTAGGCGACAATCTAGACACAGCACTCAACCGGCTTAACAAGCGCGTCTAAAGACTCTCGCAGCATGATGGCCTAATGGAGAAATACGACGCGACTATGCGTCAATACTGGCAAATGGGACATGCTGAATTAGTACCGGAACGAAACTCTGATAATGCCGTGGACTATATGCCGCACCGTGAGGTTGTCTGAACAAAGGAACAAACCTGAATCCGGATCTGCTTCAAGTGCTGCTTCGTTTCCGATGCCACCCGATAGCCATCAACGCCGACATCGAGAAAGCTTTCCTGCAGATAGAAATACAGGGATCGGATCGAGATGCCTTTCGGTTTCTATGGTTTTAGAACGTGCCTCGCGGGGAAAACGACAGCATAATCGAATGGCGAACGACACGTGCACCATTCGGGTCGACATCAAGCCCTTTCCTGCTAATGGTGACAATACACCACCATCTGGACAACGTAAGCGGTGAGCAAAGAACATTGGCCCGGACACTCAAGCAGAGTTTCTACGTGGACCACTTGCTGGTAGGAGCCGACAGTTTTGACGAAGGCTTAGACGTGTACAACGAGGCGAAGTCGATCTTGAAAGAGGCTACGATGAACCTTCGGAAGTGGAAGACTAATGACGCTCAACTCCAGGAAGTGTTCTAAAAAACGAAGAGGGTCTGGAAAGATTTGACAGTATTTCAACAATGGTTCTAGGTATGCTCTGGAACACCGAAGACGATTGTTTGGCTTGTTCTTCAAAGTCTGTCACGCAGTTCCTGCTTTCGATCAAGGAGGACTCGAAGCGGACCATCTTAAGAACAGATTCCAGGATATTCGACCGTCTCGGTAATTTTTCGCCTTTCACAATAACTGCGAAAATCCTATTTCAGAAGCTGTGGCTGTTACGGATACCATGGGAGTGCAAGTTACCCACATAAATCGAGAAGGCGTGGAAAAAATGGTGCTTTGAAGTGTCTCAGTTACGGCTTATTAAGATACCGTGCTACGTCATGAGTCATCCTACAGAAGAAATCACCATGACGCATGTCCATATCTTTGTTGACGCTAGTCCGAGGGCTTATGGAGCATGCGCGTACCTTAGAACGGTTGACCTCAATGGCCGTTGTGGTACGAAGGTCATCGTGGCCAAGTCTCGCGTGGCCCCCATAATAGCCTTGACCATGCCAAAGATGGAACTCATGGGTGCAGTTGTTGGAGGCAGACTACTGAAATACCTCAGGAAATCATGGGAAACAGTGCAGTTCTCACACATAATGTGGTCGGACTCGACAATCGTTCTGAGCTGCATTCGGGCTATGCAAGATAAACTCAGCCTCTTTGTGAGAAACAGAGTGGCTGAGATAGCCGACACTGCCGAGAGAGGGCAAGGACGTTATTGTCCTGGGGAAGAGAACCCATCTGATCATCTGACACGGGGATTATCAGCGGCAGCGCTTCGGGAAAGCGTCAACTCGTGAAACGGCCCGGAATGGTTGCGTCAACCTGAAACCGCTTGGCCCGTTGAACCCACTTCGGTTGCCGCCCAAGAAAATAGCTACGAACAAGAAATTCTGCAGACAGAACTTCTTCTACAGACACAAGAACCACTTGAAGATATCATAAACGTCAAGAAGTACAGCAGCATGACCAAACTTCTTCGTGTTACAGCGTTAGTTTACAGGTTTTTGGAAAGGGCACGGCGCGCACGAGCAGCGCATACGGGGCCTATCACCACAGAAGGACAACTTCATCTTCAAGGACGCCTACAGAGAGCGCAACTTGCAATTCAAGAAAAACATCCACTGATATTGCCTCAGAACCACGACTTCACGAGACTAGTGATCACGGAAGCACACTGCCGTGTTTTACACGGTGGCGTATCAGCCACATTGACAGTAATTCGTGAGCGGTTCTGAATTGTTCATGCACGCCAGGAGACAAAAAAGTGGATAAACAATTGTTACCTGTCCAAACGATTCTGAACGAAGCCCATGAATGTGGAACATGTGTCACTGCCGGAAGATCGAGCTACTATGTCTCGCCCGTTTGAAGTTGTCGGAATCGATTTTCCAGGCCCAGTATATATGAAATTCAACAAGAGAGAAGCCCGGTGTACCAAAGTGTACATTGTGCTATTTACCTGCGCAACAACAAGAGCGGTGCATTTAGAACTGGCAGATTCTCTCTCATCGGACAGTTTTATTCTTGCCTTCAGGAGGTATCTTGCTCGCAGAGGAGTGCCTCTCACTGTGTACTCGGACAACGCGTTGACGTTCAAGAAGGCAAGCAATGAGCTACGCGACATAGGGAAGCTTATCAGTGGATCCCCGTTCGCTACATTTCTCGCAAATCATCGTATATCGTGGAAATTCATTGTGCCTAACGCCCCGCGGTGGGGTGGCTGGTGGGAAAGGCTTATCCGGTCGATCAAGTCAGCTCTTCGAAAAGTTCTCGGGAAAAGCAGTCTAGGAAGCGAGGAGTTGATGACGTTACTTATAGAAGTCGAAGCTGTGATAAATTCCTGTCCTCTGATATACACTTACACGCAAGCAGGAGAACCGTCTCCGGTGTGCCCGGCTCAATTTCTGGTCGGGAGTTCAATCCTGGCTCATCCGGATCCTAGACCATGCGAAACCTCAACCTGACCACAGACTACTAGTAGGGATGTTATCCGGAAGCTGGAGTATCGTCAGAGGCTACTGACTCATCTGTGGCAAAGATGGAGAAAGGAGTATCTCCTGGAACTGCGGTCTCTGCATCGGTATCCCCAAGGGTCTAACCAAAGTTTAACGGTAGACGATGTCGTACTACTGCAAGACGACAAAAAGAATCGGTGTTTTTGGCCGCTAGGTCGAATATTGGAAGCACACCCTGGTCGTGGTGGACTGGTGCGGGCTTACACCATCAAGACACAAGACGGAAAAGTGTTCAAAAGACCCGCGCAAGCTCTGCATCATTTGGAAATGCCCACTACTGCTGGGGCGGGGCAGGATGTAAAAAAGATGAAGTGTAAATAAACGCAGCCAGCCAGATAAGGCAGAGAAGAAGAAGAAGTAGAAAAAACGTTCGAACATGGCGACACGATGGCTCCTGGCTAAGTTCTTCAGTACCAGCTAACGTCCTAGCGTCCACAACCGTCACGTGTATATTGGTGAAACAGGAAAGTTCTCCCGAAGGCTCAGGGAGCACCAACGTGACGTCACTAATAACAGTCACACGACGAACGCCATTGCTGAGCATGCGCATGACCATAATCACCCCATTGAGAGGGATAATGCTACTATTATCGCCAAGAAAAGAATGTCTCATCCCACCAGCTTCAATGAATAGGACAACAGGAACTATGCCTGCCATTTACGCACGCTCGTTGCATCACCTACTGGCTACATACTTGACGATTACAGTCCAGGTGGGTGAACAACGAACCCACGTACAGTTCCGAAATGCCAGATAATTTCATCAGACTCGGTCAGTGACAGTTTTTCAACGCATTTTGCCAACGACGGTTGTGTTTTTATGTGTTGGCTTACCAGTGACCTAGCCCTAGATATATGTATAGTTCGTAATGAGCATTATCAGATGTAACACTGAAATTATCTTTTAAAGGCCATAGCGGCAAAGCGCTGGTGGTGGGCACAAAGGTGTTCATAACCACAAATGCTCGAGTGGAAAGGTATCTCTTGCAATTTTGAACACCACGTACATATTAGTACGTTACAAGTAATCGTTAAGTAAACAGGAATTCGGTTTTCCTGCTCATATTGCTCTTGGTAGAGCGTCTTCTACAAAACTATAATGGGTGCCGATACCACCAGGACATACTCTCGTACAATGCCGCTAAACTGCTACATTTGGTATGCACCCGCATGGTAATACCTGCGCTTAGTGCGTTAGTCCTTTCACATTTCATGGATGCATGGGCCGGTACTGTAAAGAAAGGCAAAGGGGGGTGTAGGGATTAGCACTGAATGTTGCCTAACGTTGCCATTCGGAAGAATGCCTTTCCCATATCTCATATAGAGTTAATGTATGCAGGATGTTTGATGTACGTTTCGATAAAGATATCCATACCGGTCTGTGCAGTGACAAATTTTCAAATATTTTTTGTTCTACCATGACATACATAGTGAATGCATGGGGTGCCTGAGGAAAAAAAATCACAGCATATCCGCGGAGTGAATGATGATGAGTGAGCGAAGCTCCGGAGGTATATCATCAAAGACGTGATGGTGGTTGGTTGCATGTGGTCAAATGATATGCATGCCAGACCATATCGCGATGCCATGTGTTGTATGGCATCGCGATCGTCATCGTCATCAGCGTCATCGTTATGACGCACAGTGGGTACATTCCATGTGGTGGCATCGTGATCGTCATCGTCATCAGCGTCATCGTTATGACGCTGATGTGTTGTATGGCACGCTGACGTGTTGTATGGCATCGCGATCGTCATTGTCACCAGCAGGTGGCTACTACTACAAACATGGGAAGCACGACCCACGCGATAAGAGCTTCGCCCCTAAAAATGCTCGAGACCCGTTCTGTCTTTGTAGCTCCCCCCGCACAAAGCGTTATTAATTGCGATAGGTGAGAAAATATTGTGAATACGATTTTGCAGAGTCACAAAAGTTTATTCCTTGTCAAGCTGCGCGGCCGCTAGCGAACAGTTCGTGGCCAGCATGCGGTCCCCCCGAGCCGCACGTTTAAGACCCCTGACTTACAGGTTTGCATTTGTTTACACTGGCACGTATGGACTCGTTCAGAAGAGTCTGCCGTCTTCTTGTGCTCGCTTTGTTTTGTAGCGTTAGCTACACTGGCCTAGCCAAACCCGTTTTACGCGGTGCATCAGGAGCCGTGCTGCGCATGCGCGAGGATGGGTGATGTCACAGAGCTGGCGCACCGGAGCCGGCATCTCCCGCACACCTCCGCCGCCGCCGCGCGCAACTCACCGCCGTCGGTTTGCGCATTCCAGAGGAGTGACGTCGTAGCCGGGGTAGACGCACTGGCTCCGGCGCACGCGCAGCTCTTCGTCTTCGCTGTGCAGGCGCCGTCTGACACTGTGCTGAAGCCGCTGCGCTTCTGACTGGCGTTTGGCAGTGTGGTATAGCCATGGAGAAGGAGAGCGCAAATGCTGCACAATGGCGCAGAAGAGCGGAGAAGCGTGACTGATCGGATCCCGAAGTAGTTGCCTGGCAATTAGCGGTTGAGGGTAGGAAGAATGAACAGAACACTGTCACGTGGGTGTGACGTCGACGAAGGCAGCAGGCGACGTGTCCAAGATGAAACTGTTTATTAGGCAGAACTTGTGGCCGGTAAACAGAAAGTAAGATTACAGCAATACACGCTGGCACCGATAGCGGCGAGCAGAGCGTCGGCCGTCGATCAACTGGCAAGCGGTGAAGCGCGTCGGCATTTATACGTGCGTCATAGAATATTCCAGTCTTATCACTCGTTGTCGCACAAGCTCTGGAATAAGCTCGAGTGTTCGCGTCTTGCGCGCAATCTTAACAAAACGATCTACAGTAATCGCGAAGCTTCTAGAACAGTCAGGCGCGGTTTGCGCTGAGCATTGCTGACAGACTTTGAGGGCGAAGAACCGAATAGAGCAAAGTGAAAATAAGAAACGCGCGTGGCAATGCCCCCCTCTGAAAAAAGCATCGTCCCGATGCTTAAAACAGAACATGGGAAAAAAATGCATGCAACAATAAGTCACAACAACAAAAAAAAGAAAGTACAACATTAAAGCAATAAGTGAAGTCCTCAGGTCCGCTAACGCGCGTAATACGGCTTGAGGCGCACGACATGGACGACTTCAGGTCGCGCACGACGCCGTTGGGAGTTAGTAATGCCGTCCGGAACGACCTCGTAGTCCAGAGCACCGAGACGTCGAAGCACCTTGTATGGCCCGAAGTATCGCCGAAGAAGTTTTTCACTGAGTCCGCGTCGGCGTATCGGTGTCCACACCCCAAACGCGGTCGCCGGGCTGGTATTCCACAAAGCGTCGTCGAAGATTGTAACGGCGGCTGTCGGTTGTCTGCTGATTCTTGATGCGCTGGCGGGCGAGTTGTCAGGGCTTCTTCGGCGCGCTGTAGGTAGACGGTGACGTCGAGGTTTTCTTCATCTGCGACGTTGGGCAGCATGGCGTCGAGCGTCGTTGCCGGGTTCCTTCCGTAGACCAACTTGTAGGGCGTCATCTGTGTCGTCTCCTGCACGGCCGTGTTGTATGCGAAGGTCACGTACGGAAGGATGGCGTCCCACGTCTTGTGTTCGACGTCGACGTACATGGCCAGCATGTCGGCGATAGTCTTATTTAGACGCTCGGTCAGGCCATTGGTCTGTGGGTGGTACGCGGTGGTCCGGCGGTGGCTTGTGTGGCTGTATCCCAAGATCGCCTGAGTTAGGTCAGCCGTAAACGCCGTACCTCTGTCGGTGATGAGAACCTCTGGGGCGCCGTGTCGAAGGACGATGTTCTCAACGAAGAACTTGGCCACCTCGGCGGCACTGCCCTTGGGCAGGGCTTTGTTTCGGCGTAGCGGGTGAGGTAGTCGGTAGCTACGACGATCCATTTATTTCCGCAAGTCGACGTTGGGAACGGCCCCAGGAGGTCCATGCCGATCTGCTGGAACGGTCGCCGAGGAGGCTCGATCGGGTGAAGGAAGCCTGCTGGTCTTGCTGGCGGTGTCTTCCGTCGCTGACAGTCTCGGCACGTCCTTACGTAGTGGGCGACGTCGGCGGCAAGGCGCGGCCAGTAGTACTTTTCTTGTACTCTTGCGAGCGTGCGGGAAAGTCCGAGGGGTCCAGCCATCGGGTCGTCGTGCAGTGCCTGGAGGACTTCTGGTCGCACTGCTGAAGGCACTATGAGAAGGTAGTTGGCTCGAAGGGGCGAGAAATTCTTCTTTATGAGAATGCCGTTTCGTAAGACAAACGACGTGAGTCCTCGCTTGAATGCCTTCGGAACAATGGCGGTCTTGCCTTCGAGGTACTCCATAAGGCCCTTGAGTTCCGGGTTGGCTCGCTGTCGTTCGGCGAAGTCGTCGGCGCTTATGGTTCCCAAGAAGTCGTCGTCCTGGTCGTCTTGCGGCGGCGGTTCGACGGGGGCGCGAGATAAGCAGTCGGCGTCAGAGTGTTTTCGTCCGGACTTGTAAACGACGGTGACGTCGAATTCTTGAAGTCTCAGACTCCATCTTGCGAGACGACCTGAAGGGTCCTTCAGGTTAGCTAGCCAACACAAGGCGTGGTGGTCGCTCACAACTTTGAAGGGCCTTCCGTAAAGGTAAGGGCGAAACTTTGACGTAGCCCAGATGATGGCGAGGCACTCTTTTTCAGTTGTGGAATAGTTGGCCTCTGCCTTGGATAGCGACCGCCTAGCATAACTGATAACCCTTTCCAGTCCATCCGTCCTCTGCACAAGGACGGCGCCGAGTCCCACACTGCTTGCGTCGGCGTGCACTTCTGTTTCGGCGCGATCGTCAAAATGCGCAAGTAACGGAGGCGTTTGCAGGCGTCGTTTTAAGTCTTGAAATGCTTCCTCCTGCGGCGTTTCCCATTTGAACTCGACGTCGGCCCTCGTAAGGTTAGTGAGTGGTTCGGCGATGCGGGCAAAGTTTTTGACGAACCGCCTGTAGTAGGCGCACAGGCCGAGAAATCGACGCACGGCCTTCTTGTCGGCGGGTGGCGGGAATGTAGCGATGGCGGCTGTCTTCTGAGGGTCAGGGCGTACTCCGGACTTGCTTATCACGTGGCCCAAGAACAAGAGTTCCTCGTAGGCGAAGCGGCACTTTTGTGACTTCAGGGTAAGTCCGGAGGTCTTGATTGCTTGAAGTACAGCCTCAAGGCGCCGCAGGTGTTCGTCGAAGTTTGAAGAAAACACAACGACGTCGTCCAAGTACACAAGACAAGTCTGCCACTTCAAGCCGGCCAGTACGGTATCCATAACGCGTTGGAAGGTCGCAGGTGCCGAGCAAAGACCAAAAGGCATGACCTTGAACTCGAACAGGCCGTCTGGAGTTATGAAAGCAGTCTTTTCTCGGTCTCTCTCGTCGACTTCGATTTGCCAGTAGCCTGTCTTCAGGTCCATCGACGAAAAGTACTTTGCGTTGTGGAGTCGATCCAGGGCGTCGTCTATCCGTGGGAGGGGGGTACACGTCCTTCTTAGTGATCTTGTTCAGGCGACGATAGTCGACGCAGAAACGTAGCGTGCCGTCCTTCTTCTTCACCAAAACCACGGGAGACGCCCAGGGACTCTTGGACGGCTGGATTATGTCGTCGCGTAGCATTTCGTCGACTTGCTTCTTCACGGCCTCGCGTTCGCGCGTCGATACTCGGTACGGGCTCTGTCGAACTGGTCGAGCACTTTCTTCTGTAATGATCCGATGTTTCGCGACTGGGGTCTGTCGAATTCTTGACGACGCCGAGAAGCAGTCTTTGAATCGCAGGAGCAGGGCCTTTAGCTGGTCTTGCTTGACCTTCGGAAGGTTCGGGTTGACGTCGAAATCTGGTTTGGGACCTCGATTCGTCGAAGCAGGTTCGGTAGCATCGGAGAGGGCGAAAGCATGGCTGGTGTCCACGAATTTCTCGATGTGGGCGACCGTCGTGCCAATGTTAAGGTGCCTATATTCGTGGCTGAAGTTTGTCAGAAGTACCTTTGCTTTGCCATCGCGCAACTCGGCGATGCCTCTTGCGACGCAAATCTGATGTTTCACAAGCAGATGCTGATCGCCCTCGATGACGCCTTCAATGTCAGCCGGTATTTCGGTGCCGACGGAAATGACGACGCTGGAGAGGGGCGGAACGGTGACCTGCTCTTCAATTACATTCAAGGCATGATTCTCCGGCGTCGTGTGGGGCGGCAACACTTCGTCTGAAGTCAGTGTTATCGACTCAGACCTCAGGTCGATCACGGCGCCGTGTTGACTTAGGAAGTCCATCCCCCAGTATCACATCCCTGGAGCAGTGCTGCAGAATTAGAAAGCTGGCGGGATAAGTCCGGTTATTGATGGTGACTCTTGCTGTGCAAACACCGGCCGGCGTTATTAGATGACCCCCAGCGGTCCGGATTTCAGGGCCTTGCCAAGCAGTCTTCACTTTCTTCAACTTCGTCGCAAAAGGTCCACTGACGACGGAATAGTCGGCTCCAGTGTCGACGAGAGCGGTGACGTTGTGGCCGTCGAATATTACGTCGAGGTCGCTGGTTCGTCGTCGTGCGTTACGGTTGGGTCGCGGCGTCGGATCACGGCTGCGGCGGTTTGCTCCGCTGCTTCCACGTGGCGTCGTCAGGTCTTCTTCCGGCCGCGAAGTTTCGACTTCAGGGCTCTCTCTTGCTTTGTTCTTCGGGTATCGTCGCGGCGGCGTCGTCGTCGGCGTCGGCGGAGGGTCTTCGGTAGTTCGTCGTACAGCAACCGCACCTCCATCGGTTGCTGCCCTTAGTTTTCCGGATATGGGCTCACGGAACGGCCCCGGTTGAGGCTGCTGTACTGCTGTCGTCGATTAGGGGACCGGTAGGGTCCAGGCGGTGGCGAACGCGATGAACGTCGAGGTGCCCGCTCAGTGGTGGTCAAGTAGTCGGCGATGTCGCGTGGGCGCTCGCCGTGCTGTGGGGGTGGTGCGTTGACGGCGAAGCCGCGTAGGCCCATCTGGCGGTACTGGCAGCGGCGGTAGGTATGTCCAGCTTCCCCGCAGTGGTAGCAGAGCGGGCGGTTGTCAGGGGCTCGCCAGATGTCGGTTTTTCTTGGGGAGTAGTGCTCGCTGGCAGGTGAGCGGTATGGCGTCGGTCGTGGGGACGGCGGTGTCTGGCGGCGGAAATGGGGTGGTGCGGCCTCCAGACGTGGACGTGGAGGCGTAGCGTAGCGTCGGGCGGCAGCAGCGTAGCTCATGGCTTGCGGCTGTGGCGGTTGGGGGGTGCAGATCGACTGCTGGATCTCTTCGCGAACGATGTCGGCGATCGAGTCCACTTGCGGCATTGATGAGGGTAACAGCTTGCGCAGTTCCTCCCGCACGATCGCTCGTATCGTTTCGCGCAGGTCGTCGGAGCCGAGAGCATGAACTCCTGGGCTGTCTTGCATCGTTCGGCGATCGTACTGGCGGGTTCGCATTTCCAGCGTCTTCTCGATCGCTGTTGCTTCCGACACGAATTCCTGGACGGTCTTTGGTGGGTTCCGCATCATCCCGGCGAAGAGTTCTTGCTTGACTCCTCGCATGAGAAAGCGGACTTTCTTCTCCTCGGGCATGTCGGGGTCAGCGTGTCGGAAGAGTCGCGTCAATTCTTCAGCGAAGATGGCCACTCTTTCGTTCGGGAGTTGCACCCTCGTCTCCAGCAACGTCGAGGCTCTTTCCTTGCGGGCGATGCTCCTGAACGTGTCCAGGAATGAGCCGCGGAAAAGATCCCAGGTTTGAAGCGCAGACTCCCGATTCTCGAACTAGGTCCTTGCCGCGTCTTCCAGGTAGAAGTAGACGCGACGCAGCTTCTCTTCCCGGTCCCAGTGGTTTAGGGGTGGCCACTCGGTCGTAAGTCTCCAGCGAGGTCTCAGGGTCTTCAAACGATGATCCACGGAAAGTCGGTGGCTCCCTTGGCTGCTGCATTACGATCGCTGGCTGTGGCGCAGCGGCGGTCATCGTTGCCGCAGTCGAGGTCATGGCCTTGGTCTTCCGAGTCTTGTCAGGTAGAGGACCGTACTCCGGATGTAGACCTTGCTGCCTACGGCTAACTCGCTGGTCGTGGTTGGTGTCGACGTCTCCCTCGCGAGTGGGGCTGGGTTCACGGCTTGACGGGGGTGTCCGGTACATGGACGAAGCAGCACCTCCACCAGATGTCACGTGGGTGTGACGTCGACGAAGGCAGCAGGCGACGTGTCCAAGATGAAACTGTTTATTAGGCCGAACTTGTGGCCGGTAAACAGAATGTAAGATTACAGCAATACACGCTGGCACCGATAGCGGCGAGCAGAGCGTCGGCCGTCGATCAACTGGCAAGCGGTGAAGCGCGTCGGCATTTATACGTGCGTCATAGAATATTCCAGTCTTATCACTCGTTGTCGCACAAGCTCTGGAATAAGCTCGAGTGTTCGCGTCTTGCGCGCAATCTTAACAAAACGATCTACAGTAATCGCGAAGCTTCTAGAACAGTCAGGCGCGGTTTGCGCTGAGCATTGCTGACAGACTTTGAGGGCGAAGAACCGAATAGAGCAAAGTGAAAATAAGAAACGCGCGTGGCAATACTGTGTTGGGGCCATAGAGACGGCAGCGTGTTACTTCACTAATCACAAAGCCGTCTTTGCGGCAAAAGAGAAGCAACCTGACGTTGAGAAAAATAATACATGTGCCACATAATACGTATACCGTGTTTGTGTGTCATTGGAGCAGCAGTAAGCATGATAATCAAGCTAATCCTAGACAACCTAGACAATCAGGAAAGCTAAGAATAATCAACTGAACCTTTGCTAACGCTACGTATATCCTGGCATAGCCGAGCTAAGCCACTGCGACATTTTTTTTCTTGGAGTTGTTGACTTGTGGTGGTCGTGCAAGCATAGTGCGAGTGTGCTGCATGTGCTTAGTTCTTCCATGCGTTCAGCTGTCGGTGCCCACACTCGCTTACGTTGATTACATTTTTCAAGATGATGCAATTCTCACATCTCAGGTTCTGTATGTCTACTAGATCATAGCTGAGTTTGCCAATGCGAGTGCCAGCCACCGGTGGGGAAATGTAGGAGTTGGTGAAGCAGGGGTCATTTTCTTCGACGATTGCTTTTGGTGATACGTCCACCTTTCTGAGGCGTTCTGTCATCTACTATGAGCCACGGTAGTCCGACACTTTGCTAACAGTGCTGTGTTATTGCTCTGAGACACTGACACACCTGGTGACAAATATCGCGAAGGTATCGTCAAAAGTGCGCGCTTTCCAAGTTTTGGTCATGGCGGCACTAGATTTATTGAGAGGATGTGACACTGCAGGTGCTCGAGAAGCTTTTTCGAGCTTATCTGCAATGAGTGCCCGAGAAGCTTTTCATGCTTAGCTGCACTGAGTAAATGCTCCAGGAAACATCGCATGGCTTTTTTCAAGTGTACGAATCCAAAATAAGTTGTGTGCAGTTAAGCACTACAGTTCTTTTTTTTCATTTGTCCTGTCTTTCTGGCTCTTGCATATCCCTGCTCTTCAGTTCATTTCTTGCGGTCGCTTGAAATACAAATCAGCGGGGTTCTGCTGTATGTGTTTCACTTCAAAGTGTAGTTCAGAGGTTTTGCAACTGAGCACCTAGTTTTTGTCATCGGGATGGTGTAATCAGTGCTGTTTGCTGAAGAAATAATTTTTGGTTTGTGTGTATGCAGGTCGACCTGGCTAATGGTGTGATGATCTCAAGGGCCGCCTAGAGGCGGCTCATGTGCGTCCGAAAGGACTTCCTTTGCTTAAGTGGTCCACCATCACAATATGGTTGACAAATGCCCGCACACGTAGGAGCTTCACGGGAACTCTTTCGGGCCGTTTTGCTGTAGAAGACGGCCAGAGGCCTGCACAGCAGGCATTGTCCTCACGAAGAAAGAGGAAGCATAGAGAAGTTAGTGAGGAAGCCCGCATACTTCAGTAGCGTGTATTTGTTTGGTCATGTATGCATATCGTTTTATGACTTGTTACCAGTATGGCGACTACAGTGCCCTGTTTATGAGCACAGCTGCAAGTTATTTCCAGCCATAAAATGTACATCCGTCAGCACACCAAACTCGAACGCTCCGCCACAGACCCTTTACTCGCTTCGACTGATGCCAGCGCTCCCAGCGTTTGGCACAATGCAGCTAACACTAGACGGAGCGTGGGCTGATTTCACTCGCAAATTTCTTTTTCGCGTCTGCCTGACTGGTGGGTTCAATGCACTCACTTGCCAGGTCAATTTTTTCCTTTCGTGTCTACGTTCCACGCGCGCCCATGAAATTCGTTGCCGTATGCTTGTCTCCGGAATCACTCATTGCGTGCGACGGCTAACGCACCCTTCGAGTTCGAAATCTTAGCTACTGTTCGAAAGAAATGATATATTGGAAAATCAAATCAAATGCTTGTTCGCCGCATTTCAGATTTATTTATTATGCAACATTTGCAAATGTTGTGAACGTGCGTTTCCTCTGCTTTTCCGATACATAATTTCTTTCGAGTGGCAGCTGCGATTTCAAACTAGACAGGTGCATGAGCTGTCGCACGCAATGGTTCATTATCGAGATAAGCGTATGGCAACAAATTTCATGGGCCCAGGGAGAACGTAGCCACGATCAAAATGTGGCAAAAACGGACCTGCCAAGTGAGTGTATTCGGCTCGCCTGTCAGGAAGAAGTGAAATGGAAATTTACTAAAGAAAAAGATTCGCGCTCCATCTGTCGTTAGCTGCAGCAAACATACCGTGTCCAGCGCTGGGTGCCGTAAGCTTCAGTTGAAGCGGGTCAAGGCCACCCAGTGGAGTTAAAGGGATACTGAACAAAAATTTGAAAACACTGAAATTCAACTAGGACGACATGACTGTTCCTATACGCAGCGTTTATTTCGCCGTTTATACAGTGGATTGTGAGAGCGCGGCGGCTGCACGCCACTGCGCTTGTCGACGGCCGTGACGTCAAATGCTCCAGCACGAGAGGGGCAACCGGCACGCTCTCTCCTGCCCTGCCACTTCCCTTTCTCCACCTCTCCTCTGAAGAACCACACTACCACACTGAGTGTGGCGCTGAGCTTTGTCCCCACATGGGAGGCAAAATAGCACTTCTTCCTAAAAAAAACCACTAAAACTACCGAGCGTGTCGCGAGCGCACAAAGATGCAAGGTGCGAGTGACAGTGGTTCAACCAGCGGTAATTTTGACTTAGAGTTCGAGAGGCGTCCAAAACGGAGGCCGTTTCTCTGCCTGGTCCTTCGTCTTTCGCGCTTTTTCCCTCCAATATGTCGTACCAACACGCCCAAGCAACCACTTTAGCTGCATTTCGCTGACATGCCGAAGCGTAGCAACAAAGCAGTCCTCGTGTCATTGTTACTGTCCTTGAAGTGTTCGGAGCAAGAAATACCTGGGCAAAGAAATGAGTTTCCCGCAGGACAGTGCTTTGACATGTGCGAACGCTCCTCCGAAACCTTATGCAAAGTATGCAGGTGACCTGAGGCATAGGCTGACCGACGCTGTACATGCCAGACAGCACATGGATGTATCGCGCATGGAACAGTCAGGGCAATATAAGCTTTGGGAGAATATTAGCTTTGAGGATGGGGACCAGGTGTTGAAACGGACACACCCCCCTCAGCGACGCCTCGAAAGGGTTTGCAGCTTCCCTAGCTAACAGGTGGGACAGACTGTAGAAGATCACCCAGAAATCCATGCTTTCGTTCATGCTGACAGATTTTTTGACTAAAAGTGTGTGGCCCTATTCATGTTTCCGATCTAAAACCTTTTTTTATGCACGACAAAATGCAGCTCCTCGGGATCCAGACATTCCTCATCTGAGCTTGGCCACCCTGTCACCGAGACCGTGAAGCAAGCGATAAACCTGCGTCCTCGATAAAAAAAGAGGGTTCGGTGATTTTCTTCATCTGTACTTGTTTTTGTCTCCCCAAAGTATATTGATGTTCTGTTCGCCTCGTTGTTCTGCGCGGGATCCATATAATTTTGTTGGTGGCGTGAGGAAAAAGTTTATTGCTTTTTGCTTGCACTCACCACGCTTTAACGTCCCTGCGGTCGGACATTCTGAACCGTCCTTCGGTCCCCACCCCGCCTTCTTGAGGAGGGGGGTGTATGGGAACCACGCGCACCGGCTATCCAGAGATAGAGCCACGTGTTGCGCAGTGGCGGTGTGCGTGGCCCACCTATGCTTTTGAAAAAGCGGCAGCCTGCGCGCTGCCCAGGGGAGAGGTGATCTAGCTGCGAGGAAGACCGGATGCTGCCACCCGCTCTGGCCGGTTGCTGCTGCCCGTGAACCATGGTCGCCGTTTCGCTACCGAGAGTCCCTGGGCCAACCCTGCCGTACGCCGCATTTGGTTAAATAAATTGTTGTTTGTTTTGAGATGAAGACTCCGTCGTCCTTTCTTTAACTAGGGACGGGACACAGCAAGTCCGATACCCAAAATTTCCAGCCGTTGTAGTTTCGTGAGGTGTGGGCTTTCCCTACGTTACTCTTAAAAGTACTAAATATGTGTATTTCAGCTTTGTAGAAAGTTATGCTCACAATTTGTTGGAACGGTAGTGCTACCTTTAAGAATTAGTTCCTCAATTGGTATGATAGGCTGTATGAGGAGCACATAGCAGATTATTTGCAAATGTATATTTACTGCTAATTTAGTAGGCCTAAAGAGCTGCTGTAGTCCATCGATAGTCATTTCTTGATGAACAGAAATGGAACTGAAGCCAGAGCGCAAATCTGCAACAAACATATTGAACTTAAGTTATTAAATTTGGGAATTTTGTAATGAATTGTTCTTTTCCATGCCCTGCAGTGCGGCCGAAAGCCTTTTGGAAAAGGAAGCGAAGCAGGTCGCCCTGAACATCAGGCTTCTGGTGGTCACAGAAGAGCAAGCTGAGACGAGGACAGAAAAAATAAACAGAGAAGTCATTTTTCAGTTCAAAACTACTGTGCAAGCCTCCTGTTTGTGCCCATGGCCATGTAAAAAAGTGCATGTTTTTATTCACAATGCGTTTAACAACATAAAATGAACGATTACACGAGGTCCCGTCATGCAAGACGCGGCAGAAGTGTGTCGCGGAATTCCTGCAAAGCAAGCTTCAACTTCTTCAAGTGGTGGATCCATTTCTTACCAAAGATTCTGCAGCTGTCATTGATTTTGTGAAAACTGTAGGAAACCAAAAGCATCTTCTGTAGATATAAATGACTTGTTTTATTCTTTGCCACACGGAGGTCTGCTGTTCTGCGTCGAAAAGGCAATAGACGAGTATGGTGATGTCCAATTTTCAAATGCTCGCGGCGTCGGTGAGGTGGTTTTTTTTAGAATTGTTATCTTTTACTTGAAGTTGACATATGTTGATTTTGACAATAACATTTACCTGCAGAAGCAGGGTGCTTGCATCGGATCGTGTATAGCCCCTATTTTAAGGAGCTCGGAGCAGCTGGGTGACCTTGGCATTGTAAAAATTTTTAGATACGTAGACGACTTCTTGGTTTTTTAGCTATATCAGATTTTGATGCTGTGGGGGGTAGCTCTTGTGCACAATGTCTGGACTGTACCAACCTTGTCGTCATGCGAATTCTTGCATATTTTAATCAGTGTTATATGTCGCTCAGTTTTACCACGGACAATGTCGAACAGCTCAGCATTAGGTTTTTAGATATGAGGATGCAGTTTAAATATGAACACGTTTGTTGGGTCTATGAACCAAGAGCGAACAAGCCGCCCTTAAAGTTCTCCTCTGCGCACTCAAAGCTTATCAAAAGGAACAGCATGCTTTATTTTTGTCAAATGCCCTCTGCAAGTCGTGCGTTCACTTGGTGGATGAAAGCCTCCGAAAACAGGTGGCACGTTTGGAGGCAGCAGGCTACCCTAGGCACGTCATTGTCTCAGTCGCGGAGGGTCTGCATCGTAAAAGGAAGTCTGTCTCAGGTCACAGTGAAGAGCAGAGAACGGAACTTGGGAGAACCACTAATGTAAATTAAGCCAAAGAAATGGTGGCTGTAATCACGTACATTCACAAATTGTGTCACAATTTAAACAAGGTAAGGCAGCGTTCTGGAGTAAAGGTTGTGTTTTCAGCACCAAGCAGGCTTTTTAGTTTGTGTAAGTTGAGCTGTTTGACAAGGAATCGGAAACCTACTTGCTCCATCAGACAAAAAAAAAACGCTTACGTTTCCTTCAGAGGAGGCGTGTTCTACAGAATTCCTCCTTCATGTAGTAGGCATTACGTAGGCTAGACCGGCAGATGTGTCAACGTTCGCCTGCAGGAGCATAACAACGAAATCGGGAACACTGCCATTGACGGACACCTTGCTGGCCATTGTTAGAAATGTGACGCGAGGCCACATTGCGTTCAATTGTTCAATCAGACAGTTGTACTGTATCGGCACCGTGAAAAACGACTAGAGAAATCGTAGAGGCGGCAGAGATAGCGTGGGCAGGTAACAGATATGTCAGTATCCCGTTTAACCTGTTATCTGTTAAAAGAGCATGAATGCTTTGCATAGACACGTGTCCATTCCTTCTGTCTTTTCTTTTTCTTCTCTTCTCTTTTCTTTGTTGTAGCTTCAAAGGTTGCTTATATAAGCTCTGATTCGGCAATAAAACTTCAGTTGATTCTGTGCGCCTGTCCTTGTCTCTTTCTTGTCTCGTGTTCTTATTTTGGCTACGGTTTATGAAGGCTCGTCTTATTTTTCCCGTTGCGTGGGGGCGCGCGGTTGTACAACGATCAAATGAACGATTATCGGCGTCTGTTTGTTGCATGCGACGCCTGTATGCGGCATGTCGCCCACTAAGGCGGAATGGCTGAACGTGATCGTGACCGTCTGTCCCTGTGGACTCCTGCCACTCCTCGTGCAGGCACTGTGCGATAGCAAGCTGGATCAAATCGGCAACATTTTCAAAATAATGTTCTAACGGTGAAGCTGTTTAAGCTCGCCGTGATTTGTCTGTCCGAAAAAGAATTGGTCATAATCATGAACGTGCATGCGGCTCTCGACATCCTCTTTATCCTCTTATGCAACGCTCTCAGAACAGATGCGCTGATTTATCTGGCGTGCCCTGCAATAAGCTTGATAGGTGAGAGAACGAGTGCAGAGAGAAAACCAAGGACATAAATCCTTGGCGGAAAGAAAATTCTTTTCGAGGCCGGATACAAACCTGCGTTCCATCGATCTGAAGGTGAGCGTCCTAACCACTCGGCTATCCACGTACGCTAACAGAGCATAGCATAACCTTGTATAGCATAGTGTAACAAGTAGGTAGGAAAGGGAAATGAGTGTGAGGACGGCAGAAAAAAATGAGAGAAGAGAGTAAAGCATAGAATAGAAAAAAATCAGAGAAAATCATAGCGAGAGAAAGAGATAGAGTGAGAGATAGAGAAAAGGAAAGAAAGGAGGAGGATAGCTAGGGAGAAATACAAAGATAGGGATGAAAGAGGAAGAAAGATGGAATAAGAAATTGGGGGGGATGGAATATAAATAAAAAAGACAAAAAACAGAGAAGAAAATACTAAAGGAAGAAAAAAAATTTCCAAAACTTAGTCACACAGCAAAAAATTTGGGGGACCCTTGAGCTTCGCTTTTAAAAGTTGAACGCGATAGCGATATCCTGTCCCGACTGCATACTTAAGCCACTTAGTGCATACCTGCTATCCACCCATTACGTGGTGTTAATGGAATACGCATAGTGAGGTGTGTGCCTTTTGTAATGCGTGGCCAGCTTTAAACTACGAAATCGTTATCATAGTCTCAAGTTCTCACGCCCGATGACAACATACGCTTGTATCACGCAATATTACTGGGATATTACATGTTATATTGCGACGCCTATATAAAGGACGCTTGTGTTTTCGAAGCATTAGTCATTTTCACCGCATTTCCAAGGAGAGGAAGTTCCCTGTATTATTAGGCAGAGGCGTGGCTGTGTGGTAGAACAGCTGCTTGCCACGCAGATGGCCTGGGTTCGATCCTCACTCGGTCCCGGAACTTGTTATTATTTATTTTATTTGCATCATCATCGATTTTATTGCGATATCAATTATATGAACACTCTCGGCTGGTTTTGGTCGTCCGCGTTGGCGTCGCCGTCATGCCCCGTATATGTATACATATCTATATATTTATAAAAGCCAGAAAGAAAAATAATTCAGAAAAATTCTTCCGACGGGCGGCATCGACCGAGGGAACTCTCGATGTGCAGCGCGCGGCGCTAACCGCTGAGCCACAACAGCGCACGTCTTTCAACGTTCAAACGGCGAGCTATTTATATACAGCGAGTTTTCAGCGTGTTTTCAGCATTACCAGCTAGATGGCGCAAAGGTCGCGCTCGGCGGACCTTAGCTCGGTGCCCGCCTCGCTCGTCGCGACGCCCGCCTGCATGCGCTCATCTCTCTCACGCTGTCTCGCGCACTTTGCTCCGTGGAGGGGTAGACGCCCTTGAGTGCGCTTATCTCTCGGGGGAGGGGGGAGAATTCGGCGTTCGCCGGAACGGTTGCGTTGTAGTCATCGAGCGCACGAAGATCACTTCGCTCGCGGCAGTCCCCCCCGTTTGCAAAAAGAACACGCTTTCCAAACACAGCGAAGTAACAACTGTGACACTTGTTAGTTCGCGTTCGTCTGTACCTGTGAATACGTTTCGTGCGTCGTTTTTGTTTGGGCAGCGCCTTAAGTGTCGAGCTGTGAACGTTGTTAGTTCACTCTCGTCATGTGCGTATTGTTTTCGCGCGCCATGTGTGCGTGAGCAGCGCGCTGCATTTATCGACCTGCTTGCCATTCGTCGACTGACATTCCAATTTGTTGCTATCGCATTCATTGCTTCGCATTGTGGCGAAACTGTGACTTTTTTCGGTCATGGACAAGATGATGATTTTTGGCTCACAACCAACGACGCCGACACCGATGCCGACACCGGAATTTCTGCGAAATGAGCTCTTTAAAGCTATCGCGTTAAAACCAGGACTACGTAGGGGCCCATCATATCCGCTCTCTCTTTAGCATTGCGACTCCAGTGAAAGCTAAGCTAACTACTTTTGCAAAACTTTTGAGGTTAGATTAGCAGCAAAAGCAATTCAATATGCATATGCAGTTGAACGCCGCATGTTCTGTGACCACTACAATTCACATTGCGGTGTTGTGTTTCAGAAATCCGATAATATATTGGAGGTTGGCATACAGCTAAGTCGCTGCATTGGCGCTGAACAATGGCACCTCAGAACGAAGATTCAGATTCATAGCAGCCTATCAACTGGTTTACGGCTGTTCCCTTTTTCTGCAACAAAGGAATTGGTTGGTATGCTTTTACGTAGGCTTTTTAAATCTTTATCAAGTGGCGGCCAGTTCTGGGGAGGTAATTTACGGGTCACTGTGACTGTTTTTTAAGAAGTACAAAAAAAAAAAAAAAACGTGCGAGCTGAATTGCGTGTCTTTCTGGATAAGTGTATCATGCATACTACCGTGCATAGCTCGGCTCACTCACTCATGAGTGCACTCATTCAAACTCAAATGAACGTGGTGAGAGTGAGAACTCATGAGGGTGAGTGGTCGTGAGTGTGAACGTGAGTGAGAACTCATGAGTGCGAGTGGTCTTGAGTGTGAACGTGAGTGAGCACTCATGAGTGTGAGTAGAAGTGAGTGTGAACGTGAGTGAGAACTCATGAGTGTGAGTGGTCGTGAGTGTGAACGTGAGTGAGCACTCATGACTTTGAGTAGAAGTGAGTGTGAATGGGAGTGAGCACTCATGAGTGTGAGTAGAACTGAGTGTGAACGTGAGTGAGAACTCATGAGTGTGAGTGGTCGTGAGTGAGCAGTCATGAGTGTGAGTGGACGTGAGGGAACGTGAGTGAACACTCATGAGGCTGAGTAGGCGTGAGTATGACTGCGAGTGAGCACCTATGAGTTTGAATGGACGCGTGTGTAAAAGTTAGTGAGCACTCAAGGGTGAGTAGGCGTGTGTATGAACGTGAATAGTCGTGAGTATGAACATGTGTGAACTCATGAACGTGAGTGGGTATGCCGCACAGAGAATCACGGCGACACAGTGAGTGGTCGCGCCGAGAAAGTGAGAAGCCCTATTGGTGCTGACGTTGTTATCTAGCTGCAGCTGACTATACAAGCGATGTGAGGCCGCAAAAAAGTCTTTTATTCTGATGTAGTGTTAGTTCAGTAACAGGCGTTTCAGTTTGTTAGAAAACAGGAAGCAGAACTAGCAGTCAGAAAATGAGATTTGACTTTTCTTCAAGAGATAACTGTCACTCGTGCAGCGCATTTCGATCGGCTGGCGTGTAGAAGACGCTGCGAGATACGTCAAACATCACGCAGCTGGCATTCTGCGCCGTTCGTGTACGCTGTGGGCCCTGGCGGCGCGGCGCGCTGTCGTGTCGGCGCCTCTCTCGGCGCGGCGGTGACTGGTGCGACGGCACCTCCGTGTACGCTGTGGGCCCTGGCGGCGCGGCGCGCTGTCGCGTCGGCGCCTCTCTCGGCGCGGCGGTGACTGGTGCGACGGCACCTCCTCCCTGTCTCCCGTCTCTCGGTGGGCGCTGCTTGTTTTATAGTGTCGCGTTCGAGAAAGAATGTTAGCGAGTTATGTAAATACGGAATGAAAATACGGTACTTGACTACGGTACTTCACTATGGTACTTGACTACGGTACCGCTCCTGTCTCGCTCGTTGTGCTTTCGCCGCTCCTAATTCCAGTAAAGGCACCCCCACAAAACGAAGGCCTTTTCAAAAATTACTGTGAGGTGTCACGGCTTATTGTTGCCTGTCAGCCGACGCATTGTTTGCGATGCAGCTGTCGATTGGGGGAGGCACTTTAATAAAATACTTTGTTGATCTTGTTTGTTCATTCTGGAACAGATTTGAGCGCAAAAGGACGAGACACGAGAAGACTACACCAGCGCTCGTGTAGTCACCTTCTCTTCTTGTGTCTGGTCCTTTTGCGTTCAAATCTATTCAAGGACGCACTTTAAGCACGAGCTGGAGAGGAGGAGCGCTACCATAGTCCTGTACCGTATTTGCGTACCGTATTTCCGTAACTTGCTATAACCCTCTAATGTGCGAATATTCAGTTCCGGTCGCGCTATGTCGCACGCGGAGGCGTCGTGTTCGAAGTGACTCTTGGAGGGCGGCATAATCATGGAGCTGGGGACAGGGACAACTTGCGCCCAGGGAAAATATATACGTGCGCCTGTCCATCCGCTGTCAGCTGCTGAGATTGCGAGATAACGCGTCCGCCAGCGACGACCGCGCTCGTAAAACTTCAACTTAATTGTCATCTGTCAGCGAAAATTCACGGTGAAGGAGCGCAAGCATGTCAACATTCGTTCCCGTCAGCCTCCTCTTGCTCGACACACCCGCAAAATCAAGTTCAAGCTGCAATGAATTGGCGTGGTCGTAGTATAAAACTATCGATAGCGCTATCGATAGTTTCCTTTACCATTGATAGTTCGATCGTACCGAACTATCGATAGTATCGATAGTGTCATCGATACATCGATACATTAGAGCAAGGTCGTTGGAAAATGGGTACCGAAGTTCGAGTCGGCGGAAACTAATCACGTGAGACATCTGGTGTGAAATCTCTATACACCATCGCATTATCGACAGTTCACCAACGCACCTGCTTTCGCGTCAATTTTGCGTGGGTAAAAGCGTGCACGGCGGGGGCCCCGCAACGCGCCGTCGATGTTGTATTATCAGAGCTATTCACCTTCCCCAATAGGCGTGTCCAATTTGACCAATTTGCCGCATACGTACAGGAACTGTCCTACTAAATCTGTGCATCAAGCTATATCATCTTTATTAAACATAAGCCATTCTACTTATTTAGTACGCCGAAGTGTTCTCCACACGGACTGTTATTTTCCTCGTTTGCACGAGTGGACGCACGCTGCACCTTGATTATCGATGCAAATGTTATTAGGGCTTACACGAAACCACATCTCAAAGCGACATATTATGCCTTCAGCAGTGCAGACACAATCTGCAATCAGCGCATAATCCCACTTGATGATTTGTTGCATCATTCATATAGCGAGGGCTTGTACAAAGACGCGCATAACGGTCTCAACTCGTTCATAGAGAGTTTAGCTTTGGCGACCGCAACAACCCTGCGTCGGCAGGCTGCCAATGGACGTTGCCCGCGTCCGAAGATTTATGAAAGAGTCACTTTCAGCACGGAGCCAACGAAGCCTCCGCGCGAGCGCTACCGAAGATGCGCACATTTTCTCGAACGCAAAATGACAAAACTACTGTACATGCAACGCATTCCATGCAACAAGGGAGGTAGAGAAGGGGCGCTGCCGTCACCATCGCGCCGAGGCGGCCGAGGCGCCGTCGCGTCGGCGCCCCGGCGCCCCACCGGCCCCGCAAATACAGTGTACTAGAAGGGGGCAGCGGAATGAACGAAGCGGCCGCGCCGCATGACATGGCCGCGTCAGCCGCGTCTCGGTGGATCGTAGCGGTGGCGCTGTAGTTGCTGTAGTCACCTATTCAACTTTGTACTGAAGCTGCTGAAGCTCTCGAGAGCGTCTGCATTTGGCGCCCGCCAAACCGGGGTAACCGATATATTCTGACCATGGTTGACTTTGCAACACGCTATCCGGAAGCAGTGGCTCTGCCCACCATTGATTCGGCGACTGTGACAGAGGGCCTCTTGGAAATGTTTTCACGCACTGGATTGCGCCCTGAGATTCTATGCGATCGGGTGTCCTGCGTCACATCCGAGTTGAACCATCAAGCACCTGAGTTCGACACCTTACCACCCTATGTGCAACGGGATGGTGGGAAGATTTAAAGGCACGCTGAAAAAGATGCTTCGCAAACTATGCCAAGAGGATCCGAAATCGTGGGATCGGCTGCTTGCACCCCTCCTTTTGCATACCGAGAGGCACCCCAAACCAGCATGGGATTCTTGCAATTCGTACTTATCTATGGAAGATACATTCAAGGCCCTCTAAGCATGTTGAAGGGGATATGGACGGGAGATCACATCAGTGATGAAGTTAAAACAACGTATGGCCACGTCTTAGGTCTTCGCGATCGTCTTGACAAGACGTTGCATGTAGCCCATGAGAACACCTCACGAGCGAGGAAAACTCAGAAGAAATACTACGACCGGGGGAGCAAGGAACGTCGGTTAAAAGTTGGTGAACTGGCTCTAATCATACTCCACACCACATAGAACAAGTTATTAATGCAGACGAAAGGGCATTTCCGAGTCGTTGGTAGAAAGGGTAACCCCCACTATTTGAAGGACCTGGGATATGACAACAAACTGTTCCACATAAATATGCTTAAGCGTTACGAAAACTGGCAACCGAATACAGCCCCTCAAATAGCATATTTCGTGCTCATGGAAGAAAATGAAACAGACACCCCTCTCCCAACTTGCAAGGTTACCCGGAGCGTTGGCGTGGAAGCCATTCCTATAGCAATGACTGGAGGAAGAGAAACGCATGCAACTCGACAAGATCCTTGCTGCTTATGACGATATATTTTCCTACATCGCCGGAAAGACGAGTCTTTGGGAATACCGCCTCCAGTTGGCAACCTCTGAACCTATTAACACCCCACAGTACCCTTTGCCAATAACAATGAAAGAAGTTGTCGAGAAGGAAGTCCAAGACATGATAAAGCTTGGCGTCATCGAGCGCTCTAATTCTCCTTACAATTCACCATTAGTTCTTGTCAAGAAGCCAGATAACATTTATCGTATCTGTGTGGACTTTCGGCGTATCAATGAGATTCTAATATCCGATGCCGAACCTATACCACGAACGGACAGCATGTTCACAGAGGTCGGCACCAAGATATATTTGTGGAAGTTCGATCTTTGCAAAAGGCTATTGGCAAGTCCCACTCCATCCGGCTTCAAGACCAGTAACTGCCTTCTCGACACAATCCGGACATTACCAATTGATATAGATGCCTTTCGGCATCAAGACAGCGTCCGCTGTGTTCACTAGGTTAATGAGGACTCTTTTTCAGGGAGTGGCAAACGTAGCCCACTACATCGACGACGTTCTAGTCGCTACAGAGACCTGGCAAGGGCAAGTGCAGACTTTGCAGCGCTTGTTGCACAGAGTCCGTGAAGCAGGACTAACCATCAAGCCTCAGAAATGTGAAATCGGCGTGGAATCCATCGTCTTCTTGGGTCATCGGTTAGGAGGCGGAACTATTCCGCCAGCAGAAAGTAGAGTGGTGAAGATTGCTAACGCAACTCGACCTGAGACAAAGAAGCAGTTGCGGTCATTTCTAGGATTAGCTGCATATTACGGCGATTTAATACCCCGCTATGCAGAGAAGACTCAGCCTTTAACAGAGTGAACCAAGAAAAGGGAGAAGAACAAGATGTGGTGGAACCAGGAAAGAGAGGCGGCTTTCGAGACACTGAAGCAAGCCCTTGCTTTGGAACAAATAGTGCGAGCTCCTGATCCGAAACGCATATTTGTACTGCGTTCGGATGCGTCTGACACCTGTATCGGGGCAGTTCTTATACAGCAGCACGATGGGGTGCTACATCAATTGTCATACGCCAGCCGACAGCTATTGCCACAAGAACGGAATTACTCTGCCATAGAACGAGAAGGCCTAGCGCTATACTCGCGGACAACTTTTCTTGGCAATGAAGGGAAAGCTACGGGGGTGGAGCTTCTGCACATGTACTACTACGCGAAGTAGTCCGGTATGTCATGCGTTCCGTACCGCTGTGGAAAGTGATGGCTGTGCGCGATCAGCGTTTCATATCGACGCAGACGCCGCTTGGCGTTCAAGGTAGACGTAACAGGCGCGGCTTTCTCACGCACACAAAAACGCGAAGGGACAACAAATAAATTAAAACAAATATCAATATCTTACGGGTGTGAGCCGCGTCCTTTGTCAAAGAGCTACGTGCAAAAATGAAGGCAGTATTCATTAGCGGTAGGATAAGCGCGATTAGCCTTCGTAGCATTCGCTGCATTGCCAAGAAAACTTGTCCGCGAGTATAGTGTGGGCCATAGAAAAATTTCACATATTTTTATACGGAACGCACTTTGTAGTGCCAAATGATCATCAACCGTTGCAATATCTAGCTAAAGCCAAACATCTGAAAAGTAGAGTACTAAGGTGGAGTTTGGCATTACAGGAGTATTCTTTTGTAATCCAACATATTAGAGCCTCAGAGAATGTAGGGGCCGACTTCATGAGTAGGTTGTAACGTAGGCTATTACGGAAATTTGACACAACTTGTTTTTTTTTTGGGGGGGGGGGGAGGGGGGGTTATTTGAACATTTATTGTGGACATCACATGGGTTCACCGGTGCAGTGCAGTGGTCTTGCGCGGACAAGTGGTGACTGCGGATAACACGCAGTTACAAACTTTTTTTTTTTGAAAAAAAAACTTTTCCCAAAGGAGGGGCATGTGTGATAAGGGAAGTGACAGTGCGTGACGGGAAGTGTAAAGTGAAAAGTGAAGTGGCGTAATCGTGTTTGAAGTGCACGCCACCGAGAACATCGAAGAAGACATCGAAAAACGAATCAGGGCACGCGGTGGTCCAAGACAGATGGAGAAGGAGAAGAAGCTATACTCCGTTTCAAACATCAGGTGCAACGCTGTGATAGATTCCACAGCGTTGCTGGCCGAACTTCCAAGAAGTTCGGCCAGCAAAACGTATCCCTCCGCGCGTCTCGTGGTCGGCTTTTGTCGCGGCAAACGCACTCGCGAGCCGAGTGTTTACAACGCTTTTTGTTTACTTGTAAGGTAAGAAACATGCTCATTTAATAATGAGCCCAGAAACGAAAAAAAAATCTATTTTGGAAGTAACAACGTTGCACTATTTCTGAATGCGAACGCATCGACTGCAAGAAGTCCCACAGCGTTGCACCTGATGTGTGAAACGCAGTATAGTCAGGTGTGGCTGGACGTCGAAGAACCAGGGCGTGGGAGCAGTGACCTCTCGGGTTGCGGACTCGAGGTCTCAGCAGGCTCGTTATATTGGACTGAGACTTTCCACGCATCATGCCATTGTTTATTGTTCCCGTGCCGAGCTACATTATCAGCGATCTCCGACGTCCATTCTGGCAAGTCGTCTTTCTCTCGTGTCGTCGTCGCCGAGGACACGAACATGCCACCTATGTCGTCTGTCCTTGTGCCGATCTCCTGCGACTATGTTTTCTCTACCGCCATGTTAACGTCGTCAGAAGCATTCACTGCTCCTAAAAACTTTCTTCTGCCCTTTACTGTTCTCACGATCGAAAACTGCGGCGGAATCATTTATGTCACGAACCTGCTTTCGGTCGCAGCCACAATGTTTCGAGGAGAATATACGCGGCGAATTGAGGACATTGATTCAGTTTGCGCTAGCCCACTGGCCGATCGCACAATAAAGCATCCAGGTCGCCAGCGTTAACCTCGTTACCACCTACAACACATCTTCCCTAGACGCCTTCCTTCCATCAATCGCATCGGACCTTCGGACATCTTTCGACTACAAGCAAACCAGTTTGGGCCGAACATCTTCAATCTTTGATCATATAGACACCGGCAGCCATGCACCCGTGCACCAGTATCCATACCGGACCTCTCAAGCTGAACGCCGGGTTATTGATGACCAGGTGACTGATATGCTTAGTCGTGGCGTCATACAGCCGTCCCACACTCCGTGGGCATCCCTGGTACTTATGAAAAAGAAGGACGGCAGTATCCGATTCTGTGTTGATTATAGGCGCCTTAACAAGATCACCCGCAAAGATGTTTATCCGCTCGCCAGAATCGATGACGCGCTCGACTGTTTGCAAGGGGCGGACTCTTTTCTTGGCTGCACTCTAAAAACTGCGCAGGGGTATCGCAGGAGTAAAAAGGCCGATTTACTCTTCAAAGTGTTCTTCCACTCTCGCAAAGCATCGGATGGAGTGAAAGCCTTGTTCACTCTCTGTGAAGTGAGAGAGTGAAACTGATTTATACTCGACCACGCTCTGAGAGAGTGGAATGCCCATATACTATTCAGGCAGGAGAGAGTAAAACGCGGTTATACTCCTGCTCCTGATCTGTATATCGAAGTGCCGGCCCATCACGAGTGATGACCACTTCTTAATAACCACACATATATGCAGTAAAGAGTATAATATTTGTTTGTTGTGACATTAGAGACGACTAATAAAAAGAACAGCGTTTCCAGCGCCTCCCAGCGAATTTCAGCACAATTGAAGGCACTTGGAACTCTTAATATCCGCGTTTCTAGCTTGGGATTTGTGTAGTTAAATAAGCGAATATGACCTCATTGAATCGGTTACGATCGAAACTAAATTCAAGCGGTTATTTCACTATTCGTATATCAGTAGGCATTCATGTTTTTCGCTACGAACGTCACACACGGAGCCTGCTGTCATAAGCCTAATGTATACGGTACTGCTATCGTGAAGTATTATGGCTGTAGTCGCGGAACGTGAACAAGAATGACCGAAAATGTGTCCAAGGGGGTGACGAAAACCGAATTGGTCAGTGTGCAGTTGAGAAGTGCGATGTTTCCTACACAGAAATGACTAACCGCTTAGCGAGTCAGTGCGAATGCCGTGCATATGTTCAGTAACGCTGATCTTTTTTACTGCAAAACGTGTCAGATTGACGCTCCGATCTCGCGAAGCACAAAACAAACACATGCACTACAGTCCGTTTGGTTATCGCACTCGCGGATACACTCAAATCTGCGCTTCTAAACAAGGAAATGAGAAGACAGATCACGGACATTACTTACAACATGAAGAAATAATCGCTCTCACTCCATCTCTTAGCGTGGTGTAGTCGGTAACGTGTCCGCTTCGTTATCAGATGAGCGTCTGGCGGTCGTGGGTTCGAGTCTCACTCGGTCATTTTTCTTGTTTTGAACGTTGCTTTTTTTGTTGTAGTGCTCGTTATTAGCCATCATTACGGTCTGCACCTGATGAAAATTCTTAAAAGCAATTCTAAAGCCCAATTTTGGCCCGAGAAATGCTATTTTTTTTCCGTGCGGTGTGCTACTACTCCCTTGGGTGGGGTCATGCTACTCTGCTTCGGCCAGAGTTATGTTACTCTGTTGGGGTGGAGACCCTTGACCCTGTATGGGGGCATTACTATACTCTGCCTCGAAAAGGGGTGATTTACTCTGGAAAAGAGACTTAAATATAGGACAAGAAAATATTCTCCCAAAGAGAGTGTCCAGCACTCTCTTAGTTCTTAGAGTGTGGATCTTCGGTCGGGGTACTGGCAGGTACCTATGAATGAAGCCGAGCCCCCCAAAACTGCGTTCGTAACTCCTGACGGCTTGTAGGAGCTTAACGTGATGCCGTTCGGCCTTTGTAATGCCACCGCCACCTTCGAACGTCCTATGGACAACATACTTCGAGGTCTCAAGTGGCACACATGTCTTTGCTATCAGGACGATTTCGTGGTTTTTGTCAAGGGACTTCGGTACTCATCTCCGGCGCCTCGCAAGTGTCCTCGAATGGCTCACACACAGGCTGGGCTACAACTGAACTTGAAGAACTTCGCCGACCGGAAGCTAACCATCTTAGGGCATGTTGTCAGCAAGGACGGCGTTCTACCCGACCCTGCAAAGCTCCGCGCCGTCACCGAGTTTCCCAAGCCATCTGCACTCAAAGAACTCCGGATCATTATAGGCCTATGCTTATATTTTTGAAGATTGGTTCGTAATTTGGCATCCCCTAGCTCGTATTTTCAAAGTTTCGTCCGCAATTACGCATCCCAAATGGCCCCTTTAGCACGCCTACTTCCTGACAGCCAAGTTATCTCGGCATGGTTGCCCGCTTGCGATGACGCATTCGCTAAATTACGTCATCCACTGACATCGCCACCGATTCTCCGTCAATTTGACCCAGACGCCCCCACCGAAATTCACACGGGCGCTAGTGGAGTCGGCCTTGGCGCTATTCCTGCTCAACGCAAGTCCGGCTTCGACGAGTACGTCGTTTCTTACGCAAGTGGCACTCTCACCAGAGTTGAAGAGAATTATTCGGCCACGGAGAAAGAATGCGAAGCCATCCTTTGGGCAGTCCCGAAATTGAGACCGTACGTGTATGGCCGCCCATTTGATGTCGTGACTGATCACCACGACCTCTGCTGGTTGTCGTTCCTAAAAGTCTGGTCGTCTAGCTCGTTGGGCATTACGTCTCCAAGACTGCGACATCCGCGTCGTCTACAGGTCAGGGCGCAGAGATTCGGATGGCGATGCTCTTTCTCGCTGTCCGCTTCCGCATGACTGTGCGAATGCGTCTGTTTCCAGCCATGATTCTGCGTCCCATACACACGCTCACATGCCATCTGAGCAGCGCCAGGACCCCCTGGATAGTCCCTTAATGAAGTTCCTATCCGAGCAAAGACCACCAACCGCCAATCGTTCGCTGCTGCGCACAACCCGACATATCATGCGCGATGGGCTTTTTTACCGGAGAGACTACCCAGCTGACGGTCGAAAGTGGTTGTTGGTAATTTCTCGCCATCTATGTGCTGATATCTGCGCCTCTTTCCAATGAAGACCCCCAATGCGGCCACGCTGGTGTCATAAAGACATATACACACCTCCGGCTGCGGTACTACTGGCGTGGAATGAGCCGTTTCGTCCGCCAATACGTGCGTTCATGTTCCAAGTGTCAACGCCGGAAGAGCGCACTGCGTATAGGTCTCGACAGCTGGTATGGTGGCGCTGCGGTGCTTGGACGATCAGCGCCGCCATTAGCGGCCGCGCGCGTGAACCCGTCGTGGCATGTCGCGGGCGCGGCGGGCGCTGCTGCCAACTGCGCTCTGTGAGAGCAGATCACTGGCATTGGGGAACGAGCAGTGCGCGTTATTGCGTGGATTTTGCACAACTGGACATGTAGAAAGATATTTAAAATCAAAGCGGTCTCCTTAACGGCAATGATCTTTACGCCAGCAACCATGTTTACGGCGCTATGGCGGAAACTGTCTGCAAAGGGGCCCTCCGACGCCGTTGGCAAGTGTTTCGCTCAGATAAAGAGCGTCCGCTTGCCATCCGCCTTCATCTTCGCTATCAAAGCTTAATGAAGATCTTGTATTATATACGTTTAATTAAAGGCATTCTTTTGATCTGTTACGCTAACATTTCCCCTTGAGTTTTGCATCCGTTCTCCTATTCAACAGGCGGTTGTTAGTAGTTGGTGTTCGGGCTAAGTAAGAAAAAAGTTTCTTCATTCCGTTCCTCTCGCTTTTCATGTTTTATTGTTAATCCCGTCATTCCGTTTTCTGCACATTTTCCCAGTTGTCTATAGAACCATTTATACATTGCGGTAGCCAGCTACACATGCAAGGCTGGTTGCCGAGGGTGGTCCAAGCAGGCCGCCGTCTTGGCTATATTTGTCGACAAGTGCGAGCCCGCATCCTGTACAGACCTATCATGCGTCTGGCTCTGGCCATCGGCGCGTCCCCCCTCTAGATACGATGATTTTTTACGCTTCGTTGCAGGGTCGCGCCGTCGCATTTCCTGTATTACGCAGAAAAAAAAAATGTCGGAACACATAGGCAGAGTGCCGGGCTATCGAGCTTCTCTCGTAGCCCAAGAAAAGTGGGCACTGTATCCGTGGGTTAGATGCTTCACAAGCTGCCGAAGACCTCTATTTAGACTAAACAGAGCAACGTCTATGACCATGACGAGCAAGAATGCGCAGTAATAGTAAGAAAAGCGCTAGAAATGACGAGCGTCTGTTTATTTCGCACGTCGCAGCGCCCGTATCCAACGCTCTCATCACTCGTTCTCGTGAGCCTTCCAAGCAAATCCATACAATTTTATTATTTCGATAGCAATTGTATGGACACTCCGGCTAGTTTTCGCCGTCGGCGTTGCCGTCGCCGTCTTGCGCCGTATATGTATACGTATATGTATATTTATAAAAACCTCAAAGAAAAATAATTCAGAAAAACGTTTCTGATACGCGGCATCGAACCAGGGACCTCTCGCTCCGCAGCGCGCGACGCTAACCGCTCAGCCACGAAGGCGAACGTCCTTCAACATTCAAACGGCGAGCTATTTATATACAGCGAGTTTTCAGCGTGTTTCCAACATTACCAGCGAGATGGCGCAAAGGCCGCGCTCGGCGGGGCTTAGCTAGTTCGTCGCGACGCGTGCTCTCAGGCGCTCCTAGCTCTCCGGCGTGAACATTGCCCGAAGGGGAGGTGGGGGGGAGGGTAGATGCCCGTGCGCGCGCTCGCTTATCTCGCGGTGGCGGAGAATGGGGCTCTCGCCGGAACGATAGCGTTGTAGTTACCGGGCATGCGAAGGTCACATCGCTCGCTGCAGTCCCCCCGTTTGCGAAAAGAGCACGCTTTTCAAACACAGTGAAGTAACAACTGTGACACTTGTTAGTTCGCGCTCGTCGGTACCTGTGAATACGTTTCGTGCGTCGTTTTTGTTTGAGCAGCGCGTTAAGTGTCGAGCTGTGAACGTTGTTAGCTCTCTCTCGTCCTGTGCGTGTTGTTTTCGTGCGTCATGTGTGCGTGACCAGCGCGCTGCACGTTTCGACCTGCTTGCCATTCGTCGCTTGACATTCCAATTTGTTGCTATCGCATTCATTGCTTCGCCTTGTGGCGAAACTGTGACTTTTTTGGCAGGTTCCCTACTGAAACGTTCCGTATGTTTGCCATATGGAATATACGGATTTCTTACGGATTTATACGGAAGCTTACGGAAATTGTAACGAAAATATAAAGACTGACATATGGTGCATAAGGAATTCCGTACGGGTATACGGATTTAGTCGGAAGGAACTTACGGAGTCCGTATCTAATATATGGAAGAGTCCATAAAACGATACGGAGTATACGGAAAGTATGATACGGAACAAACGGAAAACGCATAGGCCCGTGGCCAGGAATGTTTTCGGGGGGCCAAGGCGGGGGGCACTTGTTGAAGGCCTTGAAAGACACTTATTTTTATTATTTGTCCTCGGTAAAACACCCCACTGCATCCGAATTTCGGAGGGGGGGGTTAGGGCACTCCCTGAAATGGGCACCCCCCCGAAATGGGGGGGGGGGACCCTAGGGCACCCCCACCCTGAAAAGCCAGGGGGGGGCCTAGGGTACCCGCCCTGGCTGCGGGCCTGCCGCACGGGCGTAAGGTTAGAACCAGGCCCGTAGCCAGAAATTTTTTTCGGGGGGGGGGGGGGGGGGGGCACCTGTTCAAAACCTTGAAAACCACCCATTTTCATTATTTATTCTTGGTAAAACACCCCCCTACATCCGAATTTCGGGGGGGGGGGCGGGCCCCTAGGGCCCCCCTGGCTACGGGCCTGTTTAGAACAAACGCAATCCACATCTGCTCTTTGGAAAGGCCCATGTATCAACAAAAAGCACATGGATATAGCATTGTGTTCTACACAAGGAAGACACATGGGCTCACAGTAGGGGCGATGGCAGAAATGTTTTGTTGGGGGGGGGAGCACCTCTTTTATCAGAAGGAGGGGACGGGCGGGGAAATGGTTATTTTGCGCCCTGTTTGCCATGGCAAAAAAAAATGGGGGGGGGGGAAGGCACATGCCTAGTGTGCCACCCCTGGCTACGCCACTGGCGCATAGGTAGAACGAGGACAACCTAGGCGTGCACGCGAAGAGAGGGAGGGGGGGTGGTGACCGCCCCCTGTGGACACCTAAGAGGGGGGTTGTGCAAAATCTGCATCATATACTTTGACTTAGTAGGCGAGGGGCGGTGCGATGAACCTTCGCTCCCCCCCCACCTTAGGTCGGCAAAAAAATTCGACCTCACTCAGACTCACTCAAGAAATATGTTTTGCTCTGAGAACTCAGTCAGACTCAAACTCGCCAAAATTTTCCTCAACTGGAATCACTCGGACTCAGACTCACTGTAATTTTACTCCACCGAACTCACTCGGACTCAAACTCACGGAGATATTACCTAGCCGGACTCACTCAGACTCACGGCTTCACCAAAATCTGAGTGAGCTTGAGTGAGTCGACTCATGAGACCGTTAGCGTAAAATTAGCCTTTTCGATCTTGGTGTCAATGCTCTTTTAATGCCAATACCTCACGTATTTGGTGCTCTACAATAGGCCTTTATATCTTGTACCTTCAAATACGAGTTATCTGATTTAAATCCAGTAACGTCAATTCTATGAAATACTCGTGTTGCACGAAATATCTTTATCAAGAACTTCCCCTGAAAGAGTTTGCAGGTGAAGGTCATGGCGCCCCCGTCTCTTAACTCACACCTCGGATAAAAAATATGAGGTACCCCATCATTGAAATAACTGTGAAAACATTTGAGTACGAAATTAAGTGGATATAACGCTGATAGTAAAGCTGAAGCTGAATAGATAGGACCATAGGTCGGCAATTAATGGTGGAGCTCACTCAGACTCACTCATGAAATATATTCCGCGCTTAGGGCTCACTCGAACTCAGATTCAACAATATTTACCTCAACCGGACTCACTCGGACAGACTCACGACAATTTTCCTCAAGCAGACTCACTCAGACTCAAACTCACCAAAATATTACTCACCCGGACTCACTCAGGCTCACGGCCCAGTCTGGGTCTGAGTGAGCGTGAGTGAGTCGTCTCATGAGTGAGTTTGCCGACATATCCCCTCCCTGATAGTGAACCGTGCTCACGCTCGTCTGTGAGTGGAACCAATATGTGGGATACACATGTGCGGAACGCATGCGTATCACACATGTGTACAGCAGTGGTAAAATCTCCTTGAGCGCACAAGCTTATATATGACTTATGCAGAATATTTATTTATTTATTTGTTTCTCACTACTGCAGTCTTCAAAGATCATGATTATTAGGGTGATGTATAGGTTACAAGATAAACAGACATTCACCCATACTCAGACTCATGCCTACTCACACCGATGACTGTTCACTCATGTTGATACTCACATCTACTCACATTCCTCGTCACTCACTCGTATACACACCATCACACTGGTGAATACTTACTCACTTTCATACTCAGACTCACACTCATTGATAGTCACTCATGTTCCTACTGCACGCCTACTCACCCTCATGTGTACTCTCTCACGTTCACACTCAGGTTTACTCACGCTCCCCTCGCCACTCACTTATACTCACACTAACGCCTTTCAAAATGAGTGTGAGTGTGTGTACTCATGAGTGAGTAGTATGCTAAACTGTAGTCACATGTTCTGTGGGTAAGAGACCTATATACATAGACCTGGCAGCAAGTGATTCAGTTCAACAAAAATGAGATTTGTATTGAAAATATTTGCCCACGTTCATGGATTGACTACAGAGGAGCTTTTACAGGGTGGGCTGTGGTAACATATTCTAAAGTGAATGAAATTGTTTAGGTATAGTTGAGCACAGCATGAAGTTACTGGTTTAACCCTCGTAGTCGGTCATTCGCACTGACATCAAACATTCTCTTTGACATGAAATGACTTCATGAAAACTGTCTTTCTTTTGTCGTAATTGGGTGTTATTGAGCTTCTCGTATGCTCAGTATTAAACCAACAACGACTTGTTTCAAGAAAGACCCAGTGGCCTGCAGGCTTTGTTAATTGGAAAGATTCACACTGAACGAGCACTTTCCCTTAAGCAATACGAGGCAGT
>JALIZH010014779.1:0-45758 GCA_030522465.1 Rhipicephalus appendiculatus | reverse complement strand
GATGGCCGAGTGAAACCTGTTTCGGGCAACACGCTCACCTGCGCGGTGTGGCGGGTCTTGTGTTCTCGAGTGTGGTCTAATCATAGCCACTTCAAATGAACACTGTAAAGGGTTACTTGGAGCAAGGTTTGGGTTTGGGCTAGTTGGTGATCCAGAAAAGGAACCACTGTCTTTGTGGTTCCTTTTCTCGTCCTTTTGTTCATTTTGCGCTGTGTATTATTAATGGTTACTTGGAAATCGTCACTTCTGGGTTAAGGCTTGAACTCCTGAGTTACTGCAACTGCTCTAGTGTGTGTGTGAAATTTTGCACAGTGTTGCAAGAACATAAGACTGTCAGGCATTTGAACACAGCAGCAATGCACCAAACATTCCCGAGTCTCTTGTAACGATGGACATACATATAGTGATGCTGCTTTTCTTATATATCAATTACCGTATTCTTATTTATTTATTTAAGCATGCTGCAGCTTCAACGAGACTACTGCTTGAGTGAGATGCAATACACAGAAAGAGGACAACATATGCTTATGAACAGGCTTATGGCGAATTCCACTGGTCGAGCGGGAGCAAGATTTCTTGCTCCGCCGCCGAGAATCTGCATTCCACTGGTAGATTCGGAGCAAGTTCGCGTTCTCCACTGGCAGATTCGGAGCAACCCACTCCATGACGGAGTGTTCCGCGTTGCTCCGTCTTGCAGAGGAGGATTTCGCCGGAACTCCAGCAATGCGGTGCCGTCATTTCCGGCACACTTGGGCAACTCGGCTGTTTTCGGCTTTTTTTTGAGGCGGTGCCTGGTCACCCTGTGCACTTGTTTACATTGTGTCGTCGGACTCTGCTGGACGAGCAGCGTGGTAGTGGTTTGCTTCTTGCTCTGAGCGATAGCAAGAACACAAGTTCTGGCAGTATTAGCAGCAGCGATGTCGACGAACCGTACGTGCTCTACGAAATGATGTTTAAAGAAATGTTCCCCGACCCGGTGCGCGCACGCCCAATGATAATCGGCGATGTCGAAGAAGTTCATGAGCCGGTTTATGTGACGTATGCATACACAATTTCTGGAGCGACCTCACAAGGAGCATTCGCATGTTCCACTGGCAGATTTGGCTTGGTGCAATCCGAGTGCTCGCTCCAGGATTTCGGCAACTGCTCCGGATCTCCCAGTGGAATTTGCCATTACAAAAGTTCATTAAGACAAGCACTGCTGGGTAAGGAATTCCAAGCTTGAATGGTTAAAGGGAAGAAACCATATTTAGAGAAGTCAGCATGTCCAAAGCATGTTGAAATGTTGAGGGCCTAGAAAATTTCAGGATTTGTCTAGCGAAGGTTATGAGGCGAGGTGGAATGAGTAATGCATACACATATTTTATGCATTCGAAACTATGCACGATGAGCAGTCAGAACAAGCTGAGCAAGAGACTGCAAAAAATTCCTGTGATATCTTTACAAATTAAATGCACTAGCTCCTTTCCCCACAGACTGATCTGTTGACGGTATTGCAATGCCTGTATGGGTTCCATTATACAACCATAGCTGTGGATAGGTCAAATTAGGGTTTTCATAAATTAGAAGTTCTCTTTCTAGATGAGCGAAATGTGGGTTGCAGTGTAAGCATCCCGAGTCTTTTGAGGGCTTGTGCTACTGGCATAAATACTTTTTGACCATGATGTGTCATGAGTAATCAGTATACCAATATATTTTATTCGAACAGTATGTAAGATGATAGTATAAAAGGAATGAGCGAAGAAGGAGGGGCATGAGCATCGAGAGAATAACAAGAACAGTCTTCAAAAAATTGGTTTAATGGCTGTGTCTTGGATCGGTTGCGAAAGTCAGCAAAAGAATTGTTGAGGATGAAACAATGAATAGGTGATTGAATGGTGCAATATGAAATGCAGTCATCTGCAATTAAGTGCATCTTGCGAGTTGCGTGGAGGGATTAGTAAACAATGTAAAGCAAGAACAGGAGATGCGGAAGCGAGCCATGAGGAATGCTCAACAATACAAATACCAAATGTGAGTTAGTAGAATTAAAGTGTACATACTGGGAACACACAGAAAGTTCAATGACCAATTAAACAAGATGAGCTTTTGAGTATAGTGAGAAGATTGTGCATTAGTTTAAGATTTGGAACAGTGTCACGAGCTTTTGTAATGTCGATAAAATAGCACAAGTCCACCTTTGTCCAAAAAACTACTGATCTCTAGTTGTGTTGCAGCATGGAAGCCTTAACAAACACTGCCTGGAAGCATGTAAAATTTTATTAGCTTCAAGAACTTCTATGATATTTTTTAAAGGTAGCATGCTCCAGTATCTTTCATAAATGTATTGTTAAGGAGATGGGTCAGTATATGGATCACAAGTGAATGTTACACGATTTGAATAGGGGATTTCCTGAATTAAGTACTGCCACACAAACAAGGGTATCAAACGAAAAAAAAAAGAATATGTGATACAGTCACAACCACATCAGGTAGTGCACACTCTTAGCGTGCACTGTTACGTTGTCATTTGAGGGATACAATTCACAAACAAAAGTGGGGAATACCAGTGATGCGCCAAATACGCCATAGTGCGCCAAATGGGCAAACATGCTACATCCTGCTACATCTTAGCAAAAATTTCATTATTTGCGCCAAGCATGCGCCAAGATGTCGTTGCATTCTTTCGATGAGAAACGAGACGACAGGTGCTCGAAATCTGAGTGGTCATTGCAGTAGACAGGAAAGTGCTATGTAGTTGAAGTAGTTGCTGGGCACATTCCTTCCGAACAATTTCAACTCGCCCTTGCTGTGAAACTCACTGCGTTAGTTTTCTATTACTGTAAAATGCCGAGCAAGCGCCCCCCTATGGTGAAGGATAATCCGACCAGATTTGGGAGGGGGCGCTTGCTCGGTCCCGGACCGGTCATTGCTTATTTGGCGCATATTTCAGATCTCCCGAAAAAAGAAAGGTAGGCGCTTGCTCGGCATTTTACGGTACTACTAGACCATACGGTGAGATAACATTAATGAGTACAATAAAATAGTTTGTAACAGTTGTGGTTACAGTCGGAGAATAGTAATAATGACCTAGATGTTCTTGGACGACAGTCTTACTTGACTGACTGGAATAAGACACAGTAATCCAGTATGTGCATATGGCACCGACCATTTCTTTAACTTATTTTTTTTATTTGTAGCGCTAGTTGTTCTAGTTTACTTCTAAAATATTTAATGCAGTGTATCTACATTTTAAGGCCATACAATGGGCAGACTTTATGAACAATACCACATGCTTTGCAGTGCAGGCCCGTAGCCAGGAATTATTATTTTTTTTTTTGGCAAGGGGAGGGGGGGGGGGGGGGCTTGTTATAGGCCTTGAAAAACACCTATTTTCTCATTATATTTTTCTCGGTAAAACACCCCCCCCTCTATCCGAACTTCGGAGGGGGGAGAGGCCCTAGGGCACCAGCTTGGCCACGGGCATGATATATTGACTGCTACTCTGCTGAGAAAGCATGGTATCCCAGTAGTCCGGCATATCTCGGCTGGGCCTCTCGGCCTTGGCAACTGTACATGTACATGTCAAACAGCTTGTCAAATGTAAATACGAACTCCCACTCCCTCATGCTTGTGCATCCAGTATCGTCATAAAGCATAAAGGAAAGCTAGAGTTAATTACAAATACCAAGTGAATTCCTGGGAAGTGCTAGGTGGCTTGAGCTGACTGGACTTATAAACTTCGGGATGTCTGCAGGAAAGTGAAGAGCAGTGACCTAATTTCATGTTCAGGAGTACTGCAAATGTACATGCGTGCATGCATGCATAAATGGATGTCATTTGACATGTGTTGCAACTGCTACAGCTTAGAGTTGAATATTTGTGTCCGAAAATGTGCGGGAAGTAACTGCTCCAAAAGGTTGTTATGTTGCTCCAAAAGGAGATTTTTGTTGCTCCAGGAGCTGCGCCAAAGTGGCTTTGGTCAATCACATCACTGGAATACCAAACTTTCTCTTATGAGAAGTTAGTGGAAGCAGGCATTAAAAGCACATGCAGTCATTGGATCAGAAACTGCAGCATCAATTTTTGTCGACATTTCAAAAAATGACCAAGGAGGTAGAATAACTGTCCTAAGTTTAGAGAGGTTAGCTTTCATTTATTTGAGTAAGGTACTCTTGTAATGAAATTCTTTTGTGGTGTTAACTGTAGCACAAAGCTCTACTTTAGAATTAATAAACAGCTTGAACTTCACTGCATTGCTAGGATGTTTTGATTGACATAATCTTGCTGTGCGGTGCAATAAATGTATAGTAACCACATGGTAATCCAAAGAATTTAACTGTTTCTTACCTCTGATTTGAAGGGATTAAAACACTGATGCAGCTGCTAAGGAAGCTTTTAAAAAAAAACACAGCTGATCCCTCTATCAAAGGAATCGGTATAACACGAAAGTGAAACGTGTACTCACATAAGTAGTTGAGCGTTTATTGTGCATTGTTTCGCCACAAGGGAGAAAGAATGAATGCTGCAGCAACAAATTGTAATGTGACGTGAAGAACGGCAAGTAGCTCGAAACACGCAGCGCGCACCTCAAGCAGAAAGGACGCACGAAATGAGCATACACAAGACGAGCACGGACTAACTGTCACAGCTCGAGATTTAAAGCGTGCTGCTCTAACACAAAGACGCACGAAACGAACGCACAAGCATACACAGGACGAGCGTGAACAACTGCCACAATTATTACTTCGGCTGTAAGCGGCGCGCTCCATTCGTAACGCGGCCGCTGCGGCGAACGGCGACCTTCGTGCACTCTTTAACCACTGTAAATTCAAAGCAAACTTGCGGTGGAAGCACAAGGCGTGCCAAGCGCCCGAATGCCCCGATCAGGAGATAAGCGCGCGCACCAGCGACCACGCCCCGTGGAGGCGCACGCTCATCCCAGCGAGAGGCGCGACGACCTTTAGAGCGCGCGCTCCGTGACACCTTCGCGCCATCTTGCTAGTGATGACGAAAACGCGCTGAAGTCGAGGAGCTCTGAGGACCGCCAACGGTATATGGTGTGTATAAATAGCTTGCCGTTAGCAAGCAGAGGAACGTACGCTCCCGTAGCCGAGTGGTTTCGCGCCGCGCGCTGCGGAGCGAGAGGTCGTAGGTTCGACGCCCGGCGACGGAACTTTTTCTTCTAATTTTTCTTTGATCTCATTATGTTAGTTTATATTTTACAACGTCATATCCGTGACGGAAATACGTCAGAGGAGCCGTGGTGGACCCCGGCATAAAACACTTTTGTGTTAAAAAACCACGCCATATCCACGAAGTGAATGATGATGAGTGGGCGAAGCTCGATCGTTTTCATCCATGGCAGAAAGAGAATGTGTGGTCTGGAACGCGCTTATACTTCATGGTCATCAGCATCATCGTCATCACGTGTAGTGGGTACAATCCACTATACTGGAACGCACTTATACTTCATCGTTATCACGTGTAGTGGGTACATTCCACAATACTGCGTCATCGTCATCTTTATCACGTGGAGTGGGTACATTCCACTACACGTGGCTACCTACCTGCCTACTACTACTATAACAACTACAGAGGAGGGACAGACCCACACCCTGAGGAGCTTCACCCCTAAAAGTTGCTACATTGTTCATATCACTAGCATTACCTATTAACTCAAACTTTTCGAAAGAATCGCAGGGTGTCTTTGCCAGACTGCCATTGCAGTTGGAATTGGCATACAGTCAATAGATAAAATGGGATTTTGGAAAAGTGCTAAGAAGTGCAACTAATGCAGCTTTTATGTTTCAGCAATACGGTAATAAAGCCAACTTCAAAAACCTTGCCCAATGCGATTTAAACCTATTTGGCTATTTAGCGAAGGCCACTAGACAATGAAATGTGTAAGAGCTTCTTCATACTTAGGACTGTGCAGCACTCAGAAAAAATCATGGCGGACGAGAGAAGTACACACGACAGTACATGTCGTGTGCACTTCTTTCGTCCGTCGTCAGTTTTTTGGTGCTGTACTGTTCTAAGTATGGATCCGCACCAACTAGCTCAGTTTTCCATTCTAAGAGAGCTTCTTCCCAGTGGATTGATGTACACTTCATAATGCATTGCACATTCCTGCCTTCTGGAAAAAGATGGAATTTTGCAGTTCCTGTGCCATCGCTGCAATAATGTTCTTCTTTTTAGTAGAACTTTATTACAGTAAAAGCTCGTTAATTTGAACTCGAAGGGGACTATAAAATTGTTTGAATTAGTGGGCGGGCGCTCGAATGAACGGACATCATGCCACACTGCGTGGGCAGAACGCAAAGAAGCCACTTCTGGACTCATTATCGGAAATCAGGCGCTACTACACGTTTGTGGTAGTACATGTCGTAAATTAAGTTCATAGAGCTCTAACAGCGAACAGAATTAATTGATAAGACAGTGATACGCCAGAAACAAGCACCGACATGCATTCACGTAAGCAGTAAGCCTTAAGAGGGCTCACCAGCTCCAAAGCAACGCAGATTTGAACTTTTTGTGTCCATAGATGGCGTCACTTACACACCACCAAAAGGAGGGAAGTTAGAGTACACTCTACGCGTGTAAATCTCACCAGGACATGAAGGTTTTAGTCATTCCGCGTGCGAAAAGTTGTGCTGCTTGAACCTTGCCCGCGAATACCTCAAAACACGGTGAACGCTTTGTCAAAGCCGTTCCTAGGTTTCCGCCAGCTAAGCCGTAGCAAATGCGGTGGAGGGGCTTCAGCTTTGTCCTCCCCGTACCGTGGGGTGTAAGCCATTCCCTCCAACTTCTTCGTTTCACGGCACCGCTCCCGCAGTAACCCAAACAATGGGTAATGACCTGTCTTCACCGTTGTCTGCTGCTTATTGTAAGTGGCTATCGGACGTTTTCAGCAGCCGGTTTGGGAAAGATGCGACGCGCAGGTTGCACAGGCGCACCGAGGTGACAGTTTGAATAAACTTTCCACTGTGCATAGAAGTTTCTCCCCGCCACCAATCACAGCGCATCTTTCTGGCTTCGTTCTTTCACTTCGTGATAGAACACTGCACGAGAGAAGGCTTACCCGAAAGCCCCAGCGTACACTGCAGTGAAAAGCTGGCACAGCAACATCGGAGTAAGGCGTAATATGTGCGTTTTCATTAAACATCCTCAATGACATGTCATTGAATGGTATTTATTTACAACGTACTAGATTTATTATTTTAGGGGCGAAGCTCCTTAGGGGCTAGCCTTGTTCGGCGATGTACCAGCGTCCACACTCGTATCACAACACCTGCTAAACAGCTGTGAAAAAATCGCCTGCGAGCTTCGCCCACTCGTCATCATTCACTTCGTGGAGATGCATGGATTTTTTAAAATTTTTTTTTACACAGAACCATCTCACCACTATTCCCAATACACTATGCTGTAAAAAGCAACTTTATAAAAAAAAAAAATTAAGTTTTTTTTTTTCGAGCACTGCTTATGTTATTTTATCTCTGAAACACTTTCATCAGCCTTTTTGCATCTAGACATTTAGGTGAATAGATAAAATTGCTACTTTGAGAACATGAGATTTCAAAGAAAATTGAAAGATCCGCGAGGCTTGTGCGTTTCTCCTTGTTTTATAATTGAAGAAAATAAATTGATTTAAGCTCGGCGTGTACGAGAACCTAATGTTGTTCGGTGGCACAAAAAAGATTGGTCGCAATGCGTGGAATATATATATAAAGCGAGAATAATGTTTATCAAGGATACTGTTCCAAAATTACATCTAAGGTGGTCGAGCGTGAAGACTGGGTCAGTTGGCGGGGAATGACCCAGCACCATCACCCCGAGTTGCCACGTTGTGAAGGGCACGTGTCGAGTCATACACTTGACAGTGGCCGCTCAACATAAAAAAAATCGTTTCTTTCCAAAGACCAAAGCTTGTTCTGATCTACGCATGCGTACTTGGCGCCTTGAAGAACCAGTTCGCGGTAGCCGATATCGCTATTACATCCTAAAATCCAGATTTGCCTGCTTTCCTATGAAGGTTCTAAACAGCCGGGTGGTCGCGCGTCTGCATATTCCTGACCGACAGAACTGAGTGAAAGTTGTTGTTGTTGGTGGTTAGAAGATGAAAGAGACGCATAATTTCTGCAGCCCAATAGCCAGTGAGTGAAAGTACACGAGTCCCTTGGCGAGTCTGCTGCAGATACCGCCGCTGTACCCCGCAGCAGCAGTAAATTCCTGTGAGCGCTGAATAGGACGATTAGCTATGGACAAGGACTAGCTATGGACAGGGGGAAACGCGGCTTTGTGGTTCGGTCGCACACCTGCATCAGCCACCCATTCCACTTCATTGTCGCGGGGAACACGCTCGGGAGCAGAAGAGGCAGCACCCCCTCCCCCCACAAAAAAAAAAAAAAACGAAACAAAGAAAAAAAATACCCAAGCTTGTTCAAGCTCACTCAGCAAGTCCCTTACTTTTCTCCGCTGCACACAAATACAGCCACTTGAGAGGTTGGTGGTAGAGTGTAGGATCGCGGAATATAGTGATACCAGGGGGAGCCACGTCGCGCCTCTTAAATTTGGCGCGAATTTTAAATCCAGACTGAAAGTACATACAACACTTTCAAAGCCTGTAAAATGGAAACCAGAGGCTTGACATGCATGACAATTATACCATAACAATAAGGAAAGAAAAAGGGAGGAAATGTTGCGGACGAAATTTAGATCACTAAGCTATTTTCTTCAGGAGACAACAAGAAAGAGCGAGACGTTAGAAAACACAATTTTTCTGGATATTTGCCTCTGGTTTGTAAAAAAATGAAAGCTTGAGGAAAATATCTGTCCGCAACATTTCCTCCATATACTAAAGAAGAATGCAGTGCCGAAAACCCCGTGTAAATCTGACCAAATTTGGGCACGCTAGGGCTCCTCAAAATGCGCATGTATTCTCTATGGGAGCTCGCGCTGGTGAGCCCTCTTAATGTTGAAATATATGACACTATTTATGCTCCAAAACACGCTTATTTATATACCAGAGTTAACACAATCAAAATAAGAAGTAATCAGAAATTTGCATTTGCTTGCGTTTCTTCTGTCATGACTCCATGAGCATCATTTGCAGCTTGCCCAAGAGCTCCAGCGGAGTGTCCGAATTATCATCTGCTGAGAAATGCTGCCTTTTCGTTGTTTTGAATCTCAAGTAAATTTGTTTTGGTTTGGTTTTGTTACAAATTGTGATCACTCTTATCCGACTTCTGGGAGGAGCAATGAAAACCAAGGGCTGCCAGTTGGAATTAACTGTAAGTTTGGATTAACGAGGTTTTACTGTACAAGCTCTAGGGGCCTGGGCCAGTAGCCACTGAGAATCCCTAAGCAATGACACGGAGACACTGAGCCAGACGCCTTTACTATAGCCAGGCTTGGCCGCGACCATAGGTCGGCAAAAAAAGTGCAGCTCCTGCAGACTCACCCAAGAAACGAATTTTTCTCTCAGGGATCACTTGGACTCGAACTCACCGACATATTACTCAGCCGGACTCACTCAGACTCACGGTTTGACCTGAGCCTGAGTAAGCCGACTCATGAGTCTGTTAGCGTAAAATTAGCTCTTTCAATCCTGGTGTCAGTGCTCTTGAACACCAATACGTCACATAATTGGTGTTCTACGCCTTTTGATCTTGTGCCTTCAAGTATGAGTTATCAGTGGTTTCATTCCAGTAAGGAAATGTTTTATGAAACACGCAACTAACATGAGATTTCTTTTATCAAGAAATTCCCGTGAAAAAGTTTGCGAAGGGGAAGTCAGGGCAGCCCCTCCATCTAATTTACACCTCTGATCAATGTATATTAAGGAGGCGCAGGAACGTTAGTGCATTGAAATATGTGTGAATAGACTTGAGTATAAACTTAAGCTGATATAAGGCTGATAGTAATGTTTAAGATGAGTAGATAGGACCACAGGTCGGCAATAAAAGGTGGAGATCACTCAGACTCACTCAATAAATATATTTTGCACTTTGGGTTCACTCCAACTCAGACTCACCAATATTTTCCTCACTCGGACTCGGAATCATTCAAATTTTTGAAAACCGGACTTGCTCGGACTCAAGCTTCCCGAAATATTACTCACCTGGACTCACTCAGGCTCAGACTCGCAACCCCATCTGAGTGAGTTGACTCATAGTGAGCTGCCGCAACTGACCGTCAGCGGCAGCTGAGCGCAAGCCACGAGCGTGCCTGTGTCCATCGTTCTTCCCTTCTACTATCAGCACGCTCACAGCTGCTGCTCCCGTACTGCCGCTGGAGTTACTGGAAAAATTTCAGAGTAACGCAAATGTAGGCTGCACGCAAGCAACACCAAGCAGCGGCGGCCATTTTCCTTCCAGGCTGTCCGGCACATTGCTACCATGCGCGGAGAAGAAACCAGTCTCTCTGCCTCTATGTTGTGTTAACGCTCGGTGGAATTGGAATATGTGTGTGTGTTTTTTCAAGAGGACATTGCAAGTGACTTCCAAGTCATCACTGGTTATGAATGGACTGCATGGTGAGCAACGTAACTGTGAATGAAATGTGGGACAATCGTTGCCATGTGCTTGCCAACTCTCTCTGTAGCTACATCGGTCTCGTTTCGTTGGCGTTCAGTTTCACTGCAATAGTGCCCGATTGCACCCTTCGACTGACTGTTGAAGCATACCTTGTGTGCGCACCTGCTTGCTGTTCAGCTGGTTGACATATGTAATCGAAGTGGTGTGTGTTCGGTAATTTTAAGTTGTGTGCCACGTATTTACGTTTTGGGATAGAACGCTATTAGCTGAACGTACATGTGAATTGGTGTGCAGTAGCTACTGGAGTATTTTATTTGCGAATGGGTCGTAATCTTCTAACTTCTCATAGGAAAATATGCCACTAAACAGATGGCTGACAGTGCCTATATTCACACTAGTCGCGGCATGTTACGGAAAAAATAAAAGCGGACATAAGTAATTCTGTTTATTATGGTGCTGTTCTTTCTTTCTTTTCTCCGCTTTAACTTTCTCAACTTTGCAGTGTATTTGCTGATATTTTACTGTGTTCTGAGAAACTGTTTTCTTGTTCACATTGCCAGCACGTCAACAGGGGTGCAGTTCCTGCACTGCCTTTACTTTTGGATATTTTTCGTTGTCTACTTTCATAAAAACTTGCTTGGCACAGTGCTTGATGTGTTAGCAACAACTTGTAGTTTTGGGCGAGCCAGTTCATGATGCGAATAACTAGAAGCAGCGCGAAAAAAACGAACGGCAACAAGGAACACACACAACAGGACTAGCGCTATACTGTCAACTAAATGTTTATTGAAAAATTCATCACTTATAGCTAGGCCACCAAAAACGCCTTGTCACAAAAAACGCCACAAACAATCAATGATTGCGGACATGCATGTTGCTATACTAGTAGGTGTTTATCGAGAAAAAATCTCTCATGAGTAGTTAAACTAAGTGACGCCGCGCTGACACACTTATCTCCAGCTTTATCGATAAAGTAAGCTTCCACGATTTCTCTTTCTTTTTTGGATTTTCCAAACGTCAAAAAAACTGGTGTTCCTGAACATGGGTGTGCATGCGCATTTTTTACAGTGGGAGGCTAGGTGAATGCCATAGCCATTTTTTACATTGTTCTTATGTTGCCTAGCCCTATCATTAAAGCATTGCCCAGTTTGTCCGACGTACACTCTCCCATAACTTAATGTTATCTCATAAACAACACCAGAGGTGCACTTGGTGAATTTTGTTTCATGGTCAGTAGTACATAGCATTGGTTTTCGACCTTTCATGGCATTACACAGCATTGTTTACGGGGAGCGGAAAATACCAGGTTAACTTGGTGCCTGTTGGCCACTTTCTTCAGGTTATGCGATAACCTATGTACATGCGGAATCACGTGAAACGGTCTTTTGTCTTTTTCTTGCTTCTCAGTTTTTTCTTCCTGAACGTTTTAATCTTTGTAGCAAAGTTTCACACACAGCTGTGATGACGGAAGCTGGATAACCAAATGACTTGAGTCGTTCGGTCTGTTGCATTAGACTAGCCTTCATTTCGTGCTCACAGGATTTGTTAATTGCACTTTGTACACAAGTGATGGCGGTTCCCCTTTTTACAAGCTTGGAATGAGCACTATCATACGAAAGGATGCCTTTCTTAGATCTAGGTAGATACGCCCAGCAGACATGTTCATTAGATGCATGAAAGGAAATATTAATGTCCAAAAACTGAATGTTATTATTCTTAGGCGTTTCAAAAGCGAACTTCAGTCCCCCCCCCCCCCCATGCATCCAAAAAATGCCCAGAATCTTTTCGACTTCGTCATCAAAACAGTAACCCGGACGTTTCTTCAAAAGAATGAGGTAGTCATCAACGTAGCGGTAAATGCCAGTAACTGGGGAGTCACTTAACGCAGCGCAAATACCGTTGTCAACGCTAGGTGAAGATATGCCACTGAGAATGGCCGCAATGGATGATCCGATACAAATGCCGGTGCGCTGAATGTAAAACGTTCCATTGTGATTAATGGCTGTTGAATTCAGATAAAATTCTAAAAGCGTGATGAAATTGTCAACGTTTATGCCTGCTGAGTTTTGGAAGTCCTGTTCAGCAGTTTCACTGATTTTATCCCGCACAGCAGCTAGCAAACCATCACATGGAAGAGAATAAAACAAATCTTCTACATCTACAAAAAATGCTGTTACACTGCTTCGTGACGCTGGTTCGTGAACAAATTTTGAGTAAGTTACTGCAGAAACAAGTTTCTTTAAGGGGTTGAATTCTTTGCAGCCATGTAGAATGTCGTTCATTGACGACACACACACACACGAAATGTAAAAAATAAATAAATAAAAATCCCAAATCACATTTGGTTGCCCCTGAGGTACTTTCTGGCATTTGCATAACGCGTTAAAAAAAAAAGGGATGAACAACTCCAAAGGACTGTGTTACTGCTGAATGCCCAGCACGCTATGCTTCAACACATGCACGCGCGAAACGCTTGGAAGGGACGTAGCAGTTAGAGGTCACATGATGCAAGTAAGCCAGTCACATTGGCAGCGGTGCGCATAAAACATATGTGATACTCAGAAATTTTTCTGTTGACTCTAACTGCCCCTCCCCTCCAGTGAAATTGGGGAGGAGGACGCAGTATCAAGCACCCTTGGCCCCGGTGGAATGCACGTGGTGTACACGACAACACACCAGCACAGTTCGTTCACCATTTTACAACAGTCCCTGCATTGTCTTTGGCATCCACTTTCGTGTTGGCTGTGGTCAGCTGCCTTGGAACCGCTGTTTGTGGTTGCCTCCTCTTCCTTGTTGTTGACTTCTGGTTCCTTCTTGTGATCAGCGTTGGCATCCTCGGAATCTGCTTGCCGAGACGTGCCTGCATCCCCATCATTGTTTGCCTCATCCTTCTCGTTTTGTCCTTGCTGTCAACTGACCCCTCATTTTTGGCGGCTGCCATGAAGGCCTCATCAGAGGCTGCCTCTTCTTCCTTCTCTTCGCTCTTGTCCTCCTTACTGTGTTTGGAGGCAGCAGCCTTCTTGGCACCACGCATCATGTTGCAATGGGGAAAGAACAGGACACAAGTTCACGGTGCGACAAGGAAAGACAAGGTCTGTATAGACAGATCAAAAGAGCAAACGCTCCAATGTCATCTTCCTCGGAGGAACACTGGTTGCTGCTCATGCTCCTCACTTCATTGTTATCTGTCATCCTGCCGGGCTTTAGCCGTGACATCGGCCTCCCTTCCAAGAAAGCATCGTCCCAATGCTTTATACTCACAGGGGTTTGTACTCACTAGCAGGGCATGAGTTCATTTGGATAAATAGGGCTTCATCCAAACTACGTGCACAACTTCTGGTGCGTGCCTTTGATGCCTTGAGCAATGCGCACTATCGGGAACAACCCGATAGTTAATGTCAGTGAGACGTTGAACTTTATATGGTTTGAAGTACCGCCTCAACAGCTTTTCTGAGAAGCCACAATGGTGAATTGGAGTCCAGACCCAAACGTTCTCTCCCAGCTCGTAGGAGACTGGTCGGTGACGAAGATTATAGAGCCTTGAATCGTAGTTCTGCTGGCGACGATTACGTATGCACACAAGTTGTCGGGCTTCTTCAGCAAGCTGGGTGATGTAATCAGCATCTGTTTCGGCGTCTTCGTGCTCATGTGGCAGCATAGCATGTAGCCAGCAAAGTGAGGTGTTGGGCTAGTTGGTTTTTCATGATTAAAATACAGTGCTTTAATCATAGCATCCAGCGTAGTTGTGACTTCACGACCATGAAGAAGACGGAGTGGCGTCATTCGTGTTGCTTCTTGATGAGCCGTGTTATATTCGAATGTGACATACGGCAAGATCTTGTCCCAGGTTTGCTTTGCATCGACGTACCTGCAAAGCATATTTGCGAGCTTCTTGTTGAACCGCTCTGTCAGACCATTCGTTTGTGGGTGATACGTTGTTTTTGGCCGATGAGATGGGCCACTAAGTCTTAAAACTGTCTGCAATAACTTGGCTGTGAATGCAGTCCCCCCTGTCAGTTATTGCCAATGACAGAGCGCCATGCCTCAGCACCACATTCTCTAAAAAAAATTGGGCTGCTTCACTTGCTGTGCCCCTCTCCAGAGCCTTGGTTTCGGCATAGCAAGTGAGGTAGTCTGTGGCTACTATAATCCATTTGCGACCTGCTGACGAAGTTGGAAATAGGCCTAGAAAGAAGACCCATTCTGACTTGAGTGAATGGAGAACCACTCAGGGACGACACGGAAACACCAAGTCAAACGTTTTACTATTCCCAGGCTGGACCATGGCTGACTGTCAGTGGCCGATGAGCACGAGCCACAAGCGTGCCCATGTCCATCATTCTTCTCTTCTACTATCGGTACGCTCGCAGGCGCCACTCCCATAAAGTGATATTACCTTTGCACAGGAACCTGTGACTGTTGTTCGGCTTCTATTTCCAACATCCAAAGGCAGTATTGTGAAGGCAGTATTGGTGTATTCACACAGCTGAGTCGTGTGTGCTTGGAAGCTCTGTCAGCTAGCTAACGCTGTGTTCTGTACTTGACACTTCAGGCAGTGATTGGATTCGCAGCAGTGCATAAAGCATTTCCTGCTGTGCATCACAGTTGTTATGATCTGCCGACACTGACAGAGGCTCAAAGTAAGGAATCATGTCGTGTTTTTGCAACGTCGTTCGAAACTGACTGTTTTAATCACTGCAATGGTGCTGCAGGCAAGCATTGTTTCATGTGACATGTATGACGGGTTCAAGTGCACTTTCATTCAGGAGTGGACGTGTCCGAAACATTGTGAGTTTGTAGCCTGGGTTAGGCCCATTGGAAGTAACGCAAACGTAGTGTACTGTGTGCTATGCCTATTAAGGAACATGAGACCCTTGCTATCCAAGTTGCGTATGAAAAATTGTGGTGGAACTTGTTCAACTCGGTGGACTCGGGGACCGATTCCCCTTTCCTCTCCCTCTCCGCGCCTTTGTTGGCAGTGCAGAGGGAGGGAAAGGAATGTCGTCCTGCGACACGCTTTCAGCGCCGCAGCCACGCAGTGGCGCACTTAAGAGTTCACCCCTCCTAGTGAGAGCGCGAACGAAATGAAATGCCAGAGCGGCCACTGGCTACAGGTCGAGGCGATCTGGCGCACCTGTCTGTCTTCCACTGCGTGTGTAGTAAAATTCAGTCGTGTCCGTTGCTCCCGTTGGTGTGGGATGTGGCGCTGTTCTGCAGGTTTCAGGCGGAAAGGTGGAGGTTGCTGTTGTGGACCGGTTGGATTCCATGTGCGCCGGCTTAACTCGGTCCAGTGACACAACTTCTTGGCGGCCGCGCCTTTCGATGATAATCGTCTTCTTCCCATGGCAGATAACTTTGAAGGGTCCATCGTATGGTGCTTGTAGTGGTCTTCGTACTGCATCGTTACGCAAAAGACGTGGCTACACGACTCGAGTTCGCTGCTCACCTATATTCTTCTTTCTGTGGGCTGTCGTGGAGGTTTAGGCCGAAGTTTCATCATGATGTGACGTAGGCGCAATGCATAGTCACCAGCAGGAAGGTGGGCTTGTTGTCGGTCAGGCACAAAGAACTCACCAGGCAGACGCAGGGTTGTGCCATAGACAAGTTCTGCAGCGCTGCATCCGACGTCCGCCTTGAACGCGATGTGTATTCCCCAAAGTACAATGGGCAGTGCTTCGACCCAAGAGTGTTCTTCGCTTGCCATGAGTGCGGCTTTCAACTGCCGGTGGAATCGCTCAACCATTCCGTTGCTCATCGGATGGTAGGCCGCCGTTCTGATCCACGATGTACCGATGAGCTTTGTCAGACTGGTGAATAACGCGGACTCGAATTGGCTTCCTCTATCAGTTGTGATGGATGATGGCATACCGAAGCGACAGAGCCAGTGGCTAACGAAAGCACAAGCAACAGTTTTGGCTGTGATGTCAGGAATGGGACTTGCCTCTGCCCAACGCGTGAAACGATCCACACAAGTCAACAAGTACATTTGGCCCTGACAGGGTGGCAACGGCCCGACGATGTCGACATGTACATGGTCGAATCGAGCATCACATCCGGGTCACCAATTGTTCAACTCGGTGGACTCGGGGACCGGTTCCCCTTTCCTCTCCCTCTCCGCGCCTTTGTTGGCGGTGCAGAGGGAGGGAAAAGAATGTCATCCTGCGACACGCTTGCAGCACCGCAGGCGTGCAGTGGCGCACTTAAGAGTTCACCGCAAACTCATGCGCATGCTTTTGTAAGGGCTACTGGCATTCCTTGGCATGCCGTCACCTGCATCACAATGCGTGTGACCACATTGTTGACAATACCGGCCGGGTAGAGTTATGAGAGGTGATGATGAGACCACCGGAGACCCGTTCCTGGGTACAAAAGTCAGAACTAATTGTTTTAACCATTGGCTCAGTGTACTCACCAAAGCTTTTAGCATCAAGAATTAAAGATGTACGTGACCCAATAGTGTTTGACAAAGTAAGGCGATTTGCAAAGCAGTTAGAAATCTTTCAATTATCTTTTGTGAGCAGTGATTTTATCTGCCCCACAGTTTTCTTCGATACTGTCCCAGTAGACTGGCCATACTGCTGTCACGACTTTCGTGAGAACAAATGATCCACAGAGGCAAGGGACAATTTTGAAGTGTAGCATCTTCCTATGTAGGAAAACCAATTCAGATGTCAGTGTTAGATTATGTTGTGCACCCTGAATTTACTGCTTCCGCTGAAAAATTGAGGCAGCTTCGCACTAGTGGAGCCAAGCCTGAAGCAAGTGTGCAGCTAGGTGGCCTTCTTTGTTTCCATTTATTTTTCTCTCTCTTTCTTTTTCTCTATTACTATTTTTCTAGGTCCTTTTGTATCTGTATAGTTCTATTCCTTTTGTTTTCTCACTACATTTTTCTTTCTCGCTTTTTATCTTTCTTTCTCCTTCTTCCCTTTTGTTCTATTAATTGCTTTCTCTTTCTTTCTACCTCTTTCTCTTTTGGTCTATTACTCTCTATCTTTCTTTGATTCTTTCTCTTTTGGTCTATTACTCTCTATCTTTCTTTGATTCTTTCTCTCTCTGTTGTTCTCTGTCTTTATCTTTCTTTCACTGTCTCTTCTCTTTCTTTCTATGCTACGATTTACTCTCCCCTTCCTCCTTTCCCTCCTCCTCACTCAATTCTTTTCCCATTCCTTTGCTATCCTAAACTACACAAAGCTATGTTTTGCTCTGCTGCGTGCCCAGATAGCCGAGCGGTTATGATGCTCGCCTTTGGATCGTGGGCACACGAGTTTGAATCACACCTCGTTGAGAAGTTTTTTCACGAAGAATTTTTCGCTGTCTCCTTTTTTCTATATTTTTTTTCCTCTCTTTCTTTCACTTTCTCTGTACTAGTTCTCTCACCCATCTGAGTTACCATTGCATCCCACGTCAGGTAGATCAGTGCAGCGGGAGTGTGTGCACCGGGTGCACATGTTCGGGGAGTGATGATGACGAAGAGGACAAAGAGAGCATCAGCCGACCGTGTTATTGTGTTGCATGTGCTTGAAAGCTAGAGGACATTCATGATTATGATAGTTTATGCAAATGTGTAACCGTATAACGAAGAGCATAACAGCTCCACTGTAGAAAGGACTAGCTGTCTCTGGCAACCATCTTGTAGAGTTGCACTGTTGGGTTCTTGCATTCAGCTGATTAAATATGAAGTGCAAAGCTAGAAGTTTATTGGAGGAGCACAATATGGGCCATAATGAGGCTCTGAGCGGCACACAGGCACGCTATAGGTGGGCATTACAGCATGTTTGTCATTGAACAGCACAGAAGCTTCATTTCCAGCTCATCTGTCAGCTAGCGGCAACCCAGCGTGACACGAGATCACTGGCTTGATGCTTGCCTTGCTCTCTGTGGTGCATGTGCAAGCGGGCTGGCTCACTGACGAGGAGGAGCCTTCACATTCAGCTTCAAGAAACGTAATGTAATGGCCTCTCCTATACATTCCTTTCTCCACGGCTATGCAGAAAGCAGTTTTCGGTCAGTAATATCGAAAGAAGAGCGGTGACAAAGTCACACAAAAAGTAAGAAGCACTGACTAGCTGCGGCCGGAGTCCAGACAGTTCAATGGGTATTTATCAGCACGATCAAGAGGTCATAAATGCTGATGTGATGTGGTTTATAAAGGTTGTCATGGCACAATGCGATACTGGCTTCTGTCATCCCATTGACGTTCCCAGTCAGCCGCAGCCGAGAAAGTGCAGTTTGGCAATGACAAAGTGGGATGTATTATTGTTTCTGGTCTCGTATCTTTAATCGGAGAGAGCCTAGTGTGGGAAGTGAGTCAGGCCTACGCTGTCATAGGATTTGACGTATTGTTAAACAAAATCGTGCAAAAGCTGCAATGGACGTGTTTGCTTGCTCCTGTGTGGATGCAGAGAAAAGTGTGAAAATGTGCTACCTGAAGTGCTTTCTTGTCTGCATGCGAGCTGAAGAATTGGTGTCCACATTGAAATGTGGCACAGATGGACTTCCACAAGTTCAGATATTAATGGACAGGACAAACACAAACATGAAATTTCTCCGTGAGATCAAGCAAGAACTATGTAAATACAATGATGGCCACCAAATTACCATCATTAAAAGCTCCGGCCTTCATTAACGACGTGTTCAAAACTGGGCACATGGCAACAGGTTGGCAACTCAAAGAATTTCTCTGGACTAGGTATAGTTTGTTCATATGTGTACCTGCCCCACGCGCACATCACCAGGAGCAACACATACCCTTTAAAGCTCTGTGCTGTGCAATGGCTTGAAAATTTTTGAGTAATTTTGAGGGCTTTTGAGGTTCTGCTGTACATGGAGGCATATATTGAGTCGCGTCTAAATGAGAACAAGCAACCAACCAGCACTACATACGCTACGGTCGAAACAGCCATCCTTGATCCTCAGCTCTTTGCAAAGGCAACCTTGATGCTTTGAGCCATTCTTGGCTAAGTTCCTCAGCAATTCACCTTTGCTTCCATTCTCAATAGAGCACTGGTTCTGCAATCACTAATGAGCAGAATAGTCAAGAAAAATGTGATGATGGCAACGGACAGTTAGTTGAAGTTGATGAAAGTCGATATGAACCAGATCGCCAACATTGTTGTGATGCCCGAGATTGATCTTGGCTTTACTACAAAGGATGCGCTCTGAAAGGCCTTGAAACTTTCAGAGTTCACTATCCTTCATTTCAGAAGCAACTCTTGCCGCTTTCGTGAAGAGCTGATCCAAAAGGATTGCCGAATTGGTCGCTGTTGATGTTCAAGCTGACGAGGGGATCGTCATCTCTAGATCTTCCATGCACGCAAGTTGTAATGGAACATGAATGGATGACTGGAACACAAGCAGTTTAGACTGCGCTGTCCTGCTAGCATGTATGTTTATTCTCCAGTGGTGGGAAACCTGCGCCAATTGCGCCAACTGCTCCATACTGCTCCAAAGTGGTCTTTTTTGCCTAAATTGCGCCATTGCTGCGCCACAACGTGGTTTCGGAACCGAAACTGATGTTTCGCGCACAGTGTACTTTGTGAGCAGAAGTACGTCATGGTCGCCATCTTGTACGTTGTGCTGCTGTATTGTTAGTGGCGCCAATAGCGCCACCACAACCATTGTGACAGCAAATGAGGAAACGTTTGTGACAGCTGACGAGTGGCACGGCACATGGAGGTGATTAGTGGCAACGCTAGCCCCGTAGCACTAAGTCTCCTCGTGTGTTCCCTGCAGCTGTTTCTTGTGGTGGCCGCATTTTCCGCACTGACAGCTGCCGATGCGTCATGGTGCTCCCGAGAGGTAAGCTAGGTCTATTTGTTTTCCTTGCTTGTAACTATATTCGTTGCACTGCAAGACTATCTTGAAGAAAATTTTTGTCGTGCCTAGTATCGGGCTTTGTAAACGTGCGCATGTAATCAGATAAAGAACGATTGTTCATGCTCTTTGTCAGCTCTGTTCGTAATGCATGTACCTTTGGTAAAACTCGTTAAGAAGCTAATGCATACGGGCGAGCTTTTTTAATGTATTTATTGTGTAGTAAGCACGGTAATGGTGAAAACGTGGCTGTGACGAATTTCCAAAGTGTGTACGGCGACCACGTTTTTGCCGCTGGGCTACCAGTGTGGCCGACGTCACGATGTGCCGCAATCAGAACGGCCGTTGGTGACGTATGAGCGCACGACATATATTCACGAAAACGTAGGTCGGGGGGTTCAATTTGGACGAGACGTTCAAATAAATACAGCATTGTGTGCTGCAGCTCGTATAATGACAAGTCGCTGCAATGGTGGTTGCTCGGCGCACTGTCAGAGCGAGTGTCCTGACCACAAGGTATTGCTCAATTACTTGGTGAAATTGGCCTTATTTAGGGGCACTCGTCTCTAAAAATTGTATTGCTGGGTAAGCGTTGTTTGAAGGTAATTTGTATCGAGGTTATGAGAGTGCATCCATGCAGCAGTTCCCCACAAAAGTGTTCAGGTTCAGATATTTAAAATTTTCGGTCTCTATGTGTTCACATATCTGATGTTAGATTAAGTAGCCAAGGAATAAATGAAGTAATTAGTCTCCTGTTTCTTGCAGGCCGTCGCAGCAAATTCAATCGAGACACATAAAGCTAAGAAGATGAGAATGGTGACCGCATTGGGCTCTGGTGCTGGCCAGGTGACAAAGATGATGCCTATTGCATTGTGTGCAGCACAACCATACACTGCTTGCATAATGGAGCAGCGGCTGTCAAACGACATTCCCAGAGCAAGAAGCACCTAGAGCTTTGAAAAGCTTTATGTGGGCCTGATGGCACATTGAAGCGGCCACCGACTGTTCAGGGTGTTCTGGACTTTCCTGGAGCTAGCAACATCATGTCCCATGCTGACACAGTAATTGCCAGTGAAGCACGTTTTGTTTTGGCTGTTTCTTTGTGTCAGCTGCCATACAGCTGGGTGGACACAGCAACACCATTATATCATGCATTATTTCCGGATTCGAAGATTGCCCAAGATTCCTTGTGCAGCAGAAAGAAGACATCGTACATAGTCTCTGATGGCCTCGGTCCTTATTTTGAAGGCCTTGTGATGAAGTAACTAAATTAATCTGCTGTTTTTTATAGTATAGTTGTAGACGAGGCACCCCTGCCTAAGCTGCTTTGTCAGCAGCTTGATGTTCTTGTTTGTTATTTTTCGGATGTGCATAAGGAAGTCGTTGTGGAACATTTGCGTTCGTTTCGCTGAGGAAGTGCTACTGCAGATGTGCTTTCTAAATGCTTTAAGGAGGCACTTGTGAACATTCCTCGTGCGGGATTTTTTTCTTTCTTCAGTGACGGTCCCAATGTAATGGAGCCGCTAAAGAAAAAGCTTGCAGATGGTAATCTAAGCCTCATAGATGTGGGAGAATGCTGGCTGCGCAAGGTGCATAATGCCTTTGCACATGGGCTAGATTATTTTGCTGTGGAAATTGAGGGTGCAGTAGTTGATGCATACTATTTTTTTAAGCACTCATCAGTACAAAGTGGTCACCTCAAGGAACAGCAGACATTCTTGGACTGCCTGAAACAGTGTTTCTTCGTCACGTCAGCAGTCGTTGGCTGTCCCTTATGCCGGCTCTGGAGCAGCTGCTTGAACAGTTGCCTGCACTGAAGAGTGTACTGTGCATAGTGTACAGTACACTTAGAAGAGTGTACCAGTGCATAGTAGCGGCAGCGTCAAGGAGCGCTTGTGGAGGAACATCAATAACAAGGAATTTGGCGCAGAGGCTCTTTTTGTGTAGAATGCAGCTGAGATGTTTACAAAGTTCCCTACATTATTCCAGAAAAGTGAGCCACTCATTCACATTCTTCATTCAGAGTGTGTGACACTCATCAAAAAAGTCTTGGGAAGGTTCTTGAGGCTGAATGCCTTTCAAAACATGTCCGGGCATCAACTGGCCACACTCAACATAGAATCTTCTCAGAACTGGAAGGTAAATGTTGAGCTTGGTGCAGACACCGAGGCAGCCATGGCGTCATGGAGTGCAGAAGAGAAAACAGCATTCAGACTTGGGGCTTGAACATTCAACATGAAGGGTTCCAGGTACCTTCTGAAGCATCTTCCCTTGAAAAACTCTTTTCTTATGCACCTGTCGTGCTTGGAGCCTTGTGCTTCTATTTTGGAATCCTAAAGAGAGTCATTCAGGCAGCTTGCCAAATATGCACCACAAGAATCCCCTCAAGTGACGCGTCATCTCTGTCAGATGAAGTGACAGAGTTCTGCTTGGAGCTATTACCTGCTACTTTAGATGGGCGGCTGGATCGGTACTGGCAAAATGTGTTTGATCGAAAGAATGTGGAGAATCAAGCAAAATACCCCTTGTTGACAAAGCTTGTGAAGGCTCTCTTCAGCTTACCACATGGAAATGCAGATGTGGAGTGTGGCTTCAGCCAGAACAATAGACTGCTTCATGATAGGTCCAGTCTCTCTCTTGAAAGTATGAGTGGCATTTGTCACACACTGTCATTTGCACAACAATATGGCAGCGACCCTTGCAAGTTTGAAATTGGGAGAGACATTGTAAAAGCTGTGAGAAATGCTTCGAAGCGATACTCTGAACGCATTGCACAGGAATAACAGGCTCTTAAATGGCTCCGAGCTGATGCTGAACTGAAATCAGAAGCAGATGCACAAAATGAAGCTGCGGATGCAGAGCGCATGTTATAAAATGCAGAACTGAAGCAGAAAAATTTTTGGTGACAATCAAAGTGGCCAAGCTCTGCGGGTGGGAGCGAGAGAGAAAATGGCAGCTAGTATAAAACGGTTGGAGTCTATGAATAAGGCGAAGAAAAAATTAACATAATTCAAACACATTGCTTTTTGATGTGATATTTGTCAGTTTTTGTTAGGGCATTATTATACAATTCGGGTTGTGCTGGTATGAAACTCGTAGTACGGAGTAGTGATATATTTTGGGCTTTCGCGCGCACGTGTGTGTGTGTGTGTGTGTGTGTGTGTGTGTGTGTGTGTGTGTGTGTGTGTGTGTGTGTGTGTGTGTGTGTGTGTGTGTGTGTGTGTGTGTGTGTGTGTGTGTGTATCTATATTGCCACACGCATATCTTGTATCAGTTTTACTGCATTCGATTTCCACCCACAAAAGACTGTCAGTAATGCTCAGCGCAGACCACGCCTGAGTGTTCGAGAAGCTTCGCGATTATAGTAGATCGTTGTGTTAAGATTGCACGCATGACGCGGACCGTCCAGCTTATAGAGCTTGCCCAACCACCAGTAATAAGGCTAGAAAGTTCGACACGTGCTGTATAAAAGACGGCGCGTCCCAATGATGACCAGATTATCGACGGTCGACGCTCTGTTCGCCACTATCAGTGCCAGTGTGTTGTGCTGTAGTCTGACCTTCAGTTTCCCGGCCACAAGTTCGGCCAAATAAAGAGTTTCTTCTTTGACATGCCGACTGTTGCCTTCGTTGACGCCATGACCATGTGACATCTGGTGGAGGTGCTTCCTGGCCCATGTACCGAACGCCCCCCTCCAGCCGTGAGCCAAGCCCACGCCGTGAAGAAGACATTGACGCCAACCTCAATCAGCGAGCTAGCCGCCAGTGTTGCCATCGATGGGCATGAGAAATCCGCTATAAAGCAATAAGAAATCCGCCAAATTCCGCTAGATTCTAAAACAAATCCGCTAAATGTCCCGCTAAGACTTATTTTATTAAAAAGAAAGAGTGAAATTTCGTATAATAAAAACCTTTATCATTCTTAAAGGCTCCCCAAAACTATTAGAGCTGAACTAACATATAAATGAGTCTTCCAAAGAGTGTAACTAGAATGTTAGAGGCTTCAGTGCTACGGTTGTCGTCAACCTCATCATAGATGAGGCTAAAAGTTACAAATGTTCACTAAGGTTGGGCGTTGGCCTAGTTGGTGCAGCATAATTCTAATCTTTCACAGCGCAGCAGGACGATTTTTTTCCACTGGTTTGCAACGTTGTGATTGATTCCGGGGACACTGGCATTGCTTCCAGCAGATGGATCAATGGCTCCTTCATGAAGCAAAAGTGTTTTCGACCGACAAAAGTCATGTCTTCTGGAGAACTGTGATGAAGAGAAGTCGCTGACTGATTTGATCCACTAGCGTGGCAATAAACCGTATGCATCTTTCTCGCATCACAGCTTCATCTGCGAGAGAGAACCCGTCAGTCTTCTCAGCCTTGATGCTGTCAACGTACGTCTCAAAGGAGTAGCCCAGATATGGCTTGGCGTTCAAGTGGTCCTCACGTCTGGACATCTGAACGTCCAGCTTCTCTATCGGAATCACGATTTTATGAAGCAAGCTTGAAAGCAAGGTAATGAGGTCTTTCGGCAGCTTTGTTTGATCCACATCTATCGCCTCGAATGCTTTGTTAGCCTCTGAACATCTGTCAGAATCGGTCTCAAAAAAAGAAATTTGTACCCAAGATTGAGCTGATTCTCGTACATACCGTACAGCATTTGGAGATGGCGAGGTGCACTTTTCAGTGCACCTCGCCATCTCCAAATGCATCTTCAATTCGGCCCACTGGTCTACAATCCTTGAAACAGCTATTTCGGACGAGGGATAGCCACCGCGTCCTGCACTCTTGCAAAATTGTCAGTGGTTCATCGCCGCAATTCATGAGACCGTGTAACTTCTTGTATGCAATTCACCGGATCTTGCCAACCAGTTGTACGTTTCGCTGATTAGGTATTCGAAGTTTCTCGGCAATGCTTCCGACGATTTTGAATCAGTGCACAGCGTGAGGCATCCGCCAGAAATCCGCTATGTATGAAAATGGCCCGTCAAAAAATCCGCTAGCCGCTAGACAAATTTTTTTCCCGTCAGAATCAAATAAAATCCGCCAGATTTAGCGAAAAATCCGCTAAATTGGCATCATTGCTAGCCGCAGGCAACGAGGGCTACTTCCAGAGTACGGTCCTCTACCCAATCAGACTAGGAAGACCAAGGCCACGACCACTACTGCAGAGACGATGACCACCCCTGTACCGCCTGCACTGATCCTGCTCCGGCAACCCAAGGAGCCGCCAACTTTCCGCGGTTGATCACTCGAAGACGCGGAGAGCTGGCTTGAACGGTTCGACCGTGTCATCATTTTCAACAACTGGACCAACGATGACAAGTTGCGGCACGTTTATTTTGCCCTGCAAGATTCCGCTCGGACATGGTTCGAGAACCGAGAAGCCTCACTCCCGACCTGGGACCTTTTTTGTGCTGCGTTTATGGAGACCTTCACAAGCGTTGTCCGGAAGGAAAGAGCTGAAAACTTGTTGGAGAGCTGTGTACAGCTCCCAAACGAGAACGTCGGGATGTACAGAGAAGAAATGATGCGCATTTGCTCACGAATTTCACCAATTAGTACAAACATGTGAGCAAAGGCACGACAGTCGCTTACATCGGGGAAATTGTGGAAGCCACCAGTGCTTTTACCCTCAGCGAATCTACCGATCCGACTGCAACGAACCCAGCTCCTCAACCAAATTTCGACGTCAACCCAAGCCTTCCGAAGTGCAAGCAAGACGAGCTCAAATCCGTGCTTCTGCAATTCAAGGTCCGTCATCGTCAAGGATCAAACAGACCCCAGTCGCAAAACATCGCATAATAACCGAGGAAAATGCAAGACCACTCTGTCAGAGCCCGTACCGAGTTTCGACGCGAGAACGCGAGGCCATAAAGCAACAAGTCGACAAAGTGCTACGTGGCAGCATCATCCAGCCTTCCAAGAGTCCTTGGGCACCACCCGTGGTTTTAGTGAAGAAGAAAGACTGAACCCTACGTTTCTGCGTTGATTATCGCCGCAAATTGAAAAGTTTTGACAGAAGAACGGATCGAACGTGAAGGGAAGTGTACCACCACCCTTTCTTTGAAGGAGCTTGAGCTGAAAAAGCTGTCTTTTGTGACATCAAGATGCAGGTTCTCGTTATCCAAACAGAAATAAGCTGTTAAGACAAGAACAGCATTAGATACTAGAAGGGGAGAGAACAACAGACAAGGCACTGCTTACCAGTCATACCCTGTCTGTCATTCTCTCACCATTCTGTGTCTAGAGTTGTTTGAGCCCATCTTAATGATAAACCAACCAGCCAAGTTAGGTCACTGCTTCAGAAATAGAGTCTTTAACATTGTGAAATTCAACACTGATGCATGTGAGCATACCAGGACATTTTAGGTTGGCTTTCCAGGTGCTGAGAGAGAATTTCACTTGTGGCAGCATTTGGGTCTCAAACTGATCAGTTGATAAAGATAGCTCATATTCAAAAATTGTTGTTTCTGTATGCACCTCCTTTTTGTAAATTGTATTTGAAGATTTTTGTATCTATTCTCAAAGGGTATCATCATTTCTTTCGAAGATGTATTGTCTGCTTTGCATTTTACAAACCTTTCAATTCTCTTTTCTTTTTGAGTGAAATTAATACTACTACTTCCTATGCAAATGGGACCGAGCCATTTTTTTTAACATGCTTACCGGAGAGTGACATCATCAGGCAACATGGTACCAACCCATCTTGATGTAAAAAAAGAAAAATTCTCATGGCCCCCAATTCTGGCATGGGAGCAGCTAGCGGCGAGCCGAAGGCCCCAGCGGGTCCTTTCGGGCTGGTCCCTCAGGACTTCATTAACGTTCTTTTTCTGTCTGTCTGTCACTCAAGGAATTTCGCCAAAGCGCTCAGGGGAAAACCTGGAAATCTCAGGCAATTTAGAAAAGTCAACTTGGTAGACACCCAGTCTTCACTGTGCGTCCCTTTCAGTTCAGGACTTTCAGAATTGAGAGATATTGGTGTTCTTTTGTGAATGTCTGGTTGGTAAACAATAAGATACATACACGTCATCTGCTGATATTTTTTTTTACTGTCTGGCCCATACAAAGAACAATTGCAAGGTGATCGTTGTTATCAGTACTGTCTTCAGTCTGCCTGGTGACTTCGCATATAACCTTTGATACGCTTGGAAAGGCTGTGAATTGGCACAATCACGAAGGCACCTTCCTCTCACACAAATGTCATTGAATGAAATTCACTCTTTAAGCTGCTTGTTCGCCTTCTGGAGTCTGCACTTTATCATGCAGGATCGCACTAATGCTACATGTGCATCGCAAGTCGCTGCATGAATTGTTTCAACTCATGAGAACGAATTACTTTTGTGAACTATGTGAACCAAAGAAGAATCGTAGTTCAAGAATTCCTACGAAATTTTTCGATTTTGCATGTGTCTACATACGCGCATTCATAAAACACACAACCGAACATACACGCAGTAGTTGAACCCTTCCCCTCGCCCCCTGAACAAAATTTCTGGTTAAGTCCCTGGCTGTCACAATCAACAATGCCAACCAAACATGACAGTACTACATGCCACGGGCGCACCATGAGCTCAAAAAACTAGCCCATGCTTCTCTTCGAGCCTTTGCAGTATCCCCAGTGCTCATCATGACATCACCAGGGCGCACCTGGAACCTCGCTAGCTGCAGACGCTGTCGATTGGTTGAGCAAAAACCTGTTCTTCTGCTAGCAGGTACGCACACTTACTCATGTTGCTTGGCACACAGCAAGGATGAGCACTCGGCAAGGAGAGACCAGCTGACGAACAGAGAGTACCGAAGGAAAGAGCGAAAAGAGTGGAGGACCGCGTCTGGATCATCAAATGAGAGTAACTCCACCGTTATAGAACCATTTCGAAAAATTCTTGTGGCTACGACTTCATTCTGGTGTTACAGCTGTGCATGAGTTTACAACTTAATTTCAACCTGTGAGTGGTCTAGAGGCCCTTTAAAGGGGCCCTCCAACACTTTTGAAGCACCTATTTGTGCTTTGCGTAGAGTGATGGCTGGGGATAATTTTAGCATAGGTCGAAGCACCGATATCAAATGATTTAGTATTTTAATCACGATATAAAATCACTACATCGCTGCCAACCGCATCAGCATGTAGTGGTGCTCGCCAGAACTGTTGCGGGCGGAAATGACGACGGATGGCTGAAGCCTATCATTGGATAAATGTAACGTTAAAAGAGATCGTGGCGTGCCATCAGAAGTGAGATTACTAATGTTTTTCATTTTTCTTTTCTGCGCTTTTTCATTGAACCCCAAACATACGCGGCCGCAACACAAAAAAGATCACTACGATTACAAAGCATGACAGGGGGGAGGAGAAAAAAGGAGGAAACACGTCTAGATTACCCCACATCAACAAAAGCTGCGCAGAAAATTGCTTTCTGCACTATACAGAGCAACAGAAGTGTCACGCAATTGTCAGCCCATTTCCTTAATATAAAAAGCTTCTAACAGCACACGCCCTACTCATTCCTTGCTCCCTGCCTAGAATTTTTACCTTTTTGAGAACGGGCTCACACCCCATGCATGAGCTGCAATGCGTGGGCAAGTTCACTCCTCTTGTAATTCACAAAGCATGCTCCCCTACGCGTTCATTCACATAGCGCCCTGTTTGTCCCTCGTACGAATGTCCGCACGTGAGTGTGATTTGGTACACCACTCCTGTGGTGCATTTCAAGAACGTTTCAGCATGCTTTTTACCGCAGCCGCTTCGCCGTTGTCCGTTCCCACAGACTCTTGGGTATAGGCCGGCGAGCTCTTTTGGCGCAGAAAACACCACTTAGATGCCATGCTTGTCTGCCACTTTTTTCAAGTTATGCGTGACTTTGGGCATATATAGAACAGTTAACTGACATTCTTCCTACACAGGCGCTCTTTGTTGCTGCGAAGATTTTCTTTTTTTTATCTTTTTGAGAAGTTTCTCAGCCACAGCCATGATGATCGCGGAGGGGAAGCCTTCTGAAAGCAGCCTATTTATTTGATTATGGAAGCTATCATGCATGGCATGCGGGCTTGATTTGGTAAGAGCCGATTCCAGGCACGAGCTTGCAATTGCCCTCTTAACTATCTTTGAATGCACAGACTCAAAAGGCAGGAGCTCTTTCTGCGCTCTTGGTGCATATTTCCAGCAGATGTGATTCGAACTAAAATTCAAGTTAATATCTATAAACTACAGTGAACCGTAAGATGGGATTTCGTGCGTGAACACCAAACTTTTGCCACATTATCTAAAGCTGGTTAAAATTCTAGTTCACTAATTCAGCATGGGTCATGATTAGTTGCTTGGAGATAACAATTAAAAAGTCCTCTACATATCAGAAGCGAAACGAAAACACAGCACTTCTTTTCTCTGTCCGTGTGTGTGGTTGCGCTGCCGGTCAATATGAAGTACAACCAACTGGCCCAAGTTTCTGCTTTGATATCAGAAGACCTTAAGAACCCCTTGATCAGCAAGCTCATGACTCAGGGGCTGTCCACGGCAGCTAAAATTATATATTACATAGGACCAGGGCAACACATGATCCTATACATATGCCCTGCTGCTGAATGTAAAAGTCATCGTTAAAGGAGATAAATGTGGCTTGTAAATAAAACTAACAAGGACAAGGAACTGTTGACCGTCACTGCGGCCGAGTTTTGAAAGCTTACCTTGCCATTTTCCTCAATGCACTCTCTGACTGCCACGAACAATTGATCATGAGGCACTGAATAAAACAACTCTTCTATGTCCACAGAAAAGGCATAGCCTACATGAGCATTGGCCTTGAAAAAACTAACAACGTCCCCAGAGTTTTTTGTGGCAAAAGGGTCTTCAACATGTAGAGCACTCAAATGTTTCTGCAGAAATCGGCTAATTAGGGGACTGCCACATTCCCTTTTCACTGACGATCCCTTTTAACTGACAAGACTGGAGGTTTCGTCGCTTTAAGAGAAGATGAATCCAACAGGAAGGCGGGACAAGCGATCGCCAAGAACTTTGTGCGCGTAAAGCCTAGTACCACAAGAATCAAGAGCCGAGCTGCAGCACTGTGCAAGGATATTGAGTTGACTAAGCTTGCTAGTTCAATAACTAGCTGTAGAACGAAAACGCTTAGTTTTTTTCAGAGCAAAAACTCATAAGGACACTGTGCCCTTTAGAACGATCGTCAGTCCCTAATCAGCCACATTACCTTTTCACTTGGTCCGGAAAAGTGTGTAAGCGCAGCTTCTCTGTTTTGACCAGGAAAGAGTGTGACTTTCTTGATCAGTGGTGACTTGCATGGAAAAGATTGGTGCAATGATATAGTAGGGTGCTTTTGCGCATGCTCTGTACGGACTTAGAAGGAGGCATTTTTTTCGAAATAAACGTCCAGTTGTTAATAGCCGCCTCTGTGTTCACTGTCTCTGCTCCTGCCCTTCAGTTTTTCTTTTTCGATGTTTTAGTAGCTTACTTCGAGTTTAAGTTTATAATGTGATTACATTTTCATTGATGCCGCTGTCACTCCCACTGTTTTATCTGTTGATGACATCATGGCTGAGTGTGCCGATGATGCATGCACCAGTGATGACAAAGTTAAGGAAGAGGTGGGATAGGTTCCAGAGCAGTTTCCAGAGCAGTTGCAGTGATGTGATAGCTGCGCCAATTGCGCCAAGACGTCGTTTTTGATTCTTTCGGTGAGAAGCTTGACAGCAGGCACTCAAAATTTATAGGTTACCCTGTCATTTCGAGGGGTCATCGCAGTATACGGGAATGTGCCATGTAGTTGAAGTTGTTGCTGGGTGCAAGGCTTCCAAGCAATTTCTGCACGCCCATACTGCGAAGCTTTTTTCGTTAGATTTGAACTCGCCCATACTGCGAAGCTTACTGCGTTAGTTTTCTATTACTACTAGGCCATACTGCGTGGTAACATTATTAAGTTCAGTAAAATATTTTCCAACAGTTGTGAATACAGCCAGAGAAATGTAATAATGACCCAGTTGTTCTTGCAGGGCAGTCTTACTTGACTGACTTTATTGATAACAGTAATTCAGTACGTGTATGCAAAACTGGCTGTTCATTTAGTTTTTTTTATTTTTAGTGCTACCTATTTGTTCTAGTTTACTACTAAAATATATCACGCAAGGTACCTTAGCTTTAAGACCATACACTGGGCAGATTTTACCAACAATACCACGGGCTATGCAGTGACTGTTACTTCGCCAAGAAGGCATGGTGTCCCAGTATTTTGGTATATCTCGGCTGGGCTTGTTGATCTCAGCAACTCTTAATGTCAACCAGCTTGTCAAATGTAAATACGTACTCCCCCATCAACGTAAATTTTGTTGAGCACACATTCAATAACTAAAAGCACAAATATAATCAGACATTTTTGGGAAAGTAAATAGAATGCATGAAAAATTATGACAGATTGTGCTTCCAGTTTTGCAACTAAAGCATCAGGGAAAGCCAGCGTCATTTAAAAACACCTTTGACGTGGTGCAACAGCTCCATGCTTTGAGACAAATGTTTGCGTCCGAAAATGTGCGGCAAGTAACTGCTCCAAACGCTGGTTATGCTGCTCCAAAGTGAGATTTTAGCTGCTCCAGAAGTTGCGCTAAAATGGCTTTGGTCAATCACATCACTGAGTTGACAAAGCCAGCATCTCCAGTGGCTAAAACAGCACTGGATTTATTGCAGAGGTATTGTGAATACAAGTGTTGATGGCAAAGACCTCATGGCACTGCAGGTGCTTGAGAAATGTGTTCTGCTGATGATGCTTAAGAAAATGCACCAGGTGATTGTGTGCAATTTTTAGGCAACAGTGTTAAAGAGCTCATTTCGCAGAAATTCCAGTGTCAGTGGTGGTGTCGTTCATTGGGAGCGAACAATGAGCTTTGTCCATGAGTGAAAAAAATCGCAAGAAATGCATATAGTAATGAAAATTATGGCTCCGAGCCAGAATTGAAACCAGGCCTTCTCCTGGGGCAAGCAGATGTTCTACCATACAGCCACGCCAGTGTTTGAAGCTGATTCCGAAAACAACCTACTACGAAGGTCACATAGTGTGAGTAGTCCCATCAACACATCTAAAACTGTGTGGCATAAGTGTAAAAATTGCACATGGTGTCACTGTATCTGAATTGTGCAACTAGTGGGTGGGACGTAAAACCCGAACAATTATTATTATCATTAAATTTATTTCTGCTGGCCTGAGACCATTTTGAAAGAATAGCAATCTTTTAGCTTGTAGACAAGCTCATAGATAACCTGCTGACGTGATCTTGATAGGATATATCAACATACTTTGTCATGCCAAATTATGCGTTGTTGCACTTTTGCCAGAATCACTTTTGCACTTTTGACGACGTCACGAGAAGAAGGTAGGCGAGTAGGAAGCGATACCAGGAGAGGCCTGCAAAGTGTCCGACGACAAAGGGGTGTCGGAGTTGTGGTCAGCGCTTAATGAGGATGCGTCGGATCTGGACAACTTTTTTCATGCATATGGTTTTGTGGAAACGTCCAAGTGCCTCAGTGGTGAGGAGATCATTGCGCGTATACGTGCCGCGGACAGCAGTGAGAGCTACGACTACGACGACGTGGTTGAGTAGCCTACCAAGGTATCGTCATCGAAGGAAGCCCAACGGATGATACAGTCCCTCCAGGGATATTCTTATCATGAAGGACCTCCCTCTCAGCTACGTGGGGAACACTTAGATGCCCTTGAGAAAGTTGCACGCCAGCTTCGCGTGAAGCAATCAAAGCTGACACACTGGCTTTTCTGCAAACAAGTACATAATTGCACTACCTTACTTGCATGCAAATAAAATGTTTTGGTCTCTCTTTTGTCTTTTTTTTTTTTGTCGACCCGCTTATAACAATTAACGGTTATAACGATGGGATTTTCTTGGCACTTGGATATCTTTATACTAAGAGGACTGCACTGTGTAGGTGTGAAGAAATTAAAAATGGAAAAAAAAAAAACAAAAAAAACCTGCCGCCGGTAGGGACCAAACCTGCAAAGGTTCAAATCACGGGGGCAATGCTCTGCCAATTTATCTACAGCGGTGGTCAAGCTCCTGTGCATTATGGGGTATATCTGTGCATTTAAACCTTGGAGGGTTAGTCAGCACCACTCGTAGCCATGATGGCAAGATTGCCTGCTGACGTGATCTTTGTACAAGCTGGCAGCTCAGTGTGGCAAATGACAGTTAACAGTGACAAATGCAAACTAGTAACTATTTTCAAAAAAGCAGCGCACAAAAGGACACAAACGCACATATAAAATGACGCAAACACAAGTGCTGTACTGCAACTGATGATTTATGATCTAAAGACCAGGCTTATGCAGGATAACACTCACACATGCACACTGACAGCAGTGAATACAGTGAAGACCACAAAAAAGATAAAACAAACAAAAGAAAACACACAAATAAAGCACCGAAAAAAAAAAACACGCAGTTTTGATAAAAAAATTGCAAATTATACCTTGGTTATATACCTAAGGTATAGGCGCGCTTTTTCAGAGAATGATACCGAGCGGCAACTGACACATTTATGTTTCCATTTTTCGATTTCAATTGCCTTCGAGTATTTCTCTTGTTTCCCTCTTGTGTTCCTTGCACACAACCCCCCATAACTCTTGGAGTGGGAGCACAGCCACAGTCCCTACAATGGAAGGCCAAATGTCCCGAATCTTTAGCCGAGAAGTGACGTTTTGTTCCATTGACAGTGTATTTAGGCCTGTCTGACCAATGGAAACCTTGTTACAGGTCAAAGGGATCTTGAAGACCACCTCTTCCGTGCATTGCGACATTGGGGTTACGGTGCTTTATTTTGTACGTTCGTGTGCTTGGCACCAATCACCTTTTTGCACAGGTCGACAATCGCACTAGTGCCGACAACACTATGTCAACTACACTGGTGTCAAGAACACTAAGTCAGTAATTATGTTCAGCCATAAGCAAGCAAACTCAACTTAAACATACTCTCATAACAGTAACTCTATATTGGTAACGCCTAACTACTAGTGCCTCGGCATTACCTTCCCTTTAAATCTCTTCTGGTCAACACACATTAAAGCAATTGCTGCCAAAGCATCACGTACATGTGGCAACCTCTGTAGCACATATCAGAAATTTGTTCATCCACTTCTCAAATACGCATCATCCATCTGGTCACCTCACCAGGCTTACTGAATTATCAGCTTACTAGAATCTGTGCAAAACGGAGTGGCACATTTCACCACTTACGACTATAACCACCACTCCAGTGTGACCAACATGGAGATCTCATTATCACTATCATCCCTGGAATCACACAGGAAGATAGCCGTTCTCTGTTTATTTCATAAAACGGTTCACAGCACGCATGTAAACTATATTGTCACTAGCAAAACCACATCACACATCTTGCAGTCTTCATAATCAACAGATCTTTGATAGTCTTTTAGGCCACACCTAAGCACTTAACACTTCCGCAGTAACACATACAATCATTCAGTGGAATAACCTCCCTGATTATGTCTATACCACGAGGGTGCCCACTGCAGAGCGCGCATTCACTGCAGGCAAAGCTACGGCTGCACAGACGCACAAACATACTCTGTCAATAAGCTGCATCTGCTGTGTCTCAGAGGTCACATATTGGCCAACACTGCTGGCTTCACGGAGCACTCACTTGCCAGGGCTCACTGTGTGACATAATGCTCTCTCCTAACCTTTAATGCGATAATGTTCAAGACCTCATTCTGCAGAAATTCCGGTGTCGGCATCGTCTGGTTGTGAGTGAAGAACCACTCAAATGCCTTTCAGAAATAAGTTATTTGTGGGACATGTGAAATGCTCTTTTTTAAAATGGCAACGCTACCTGGCATGTGACATGAACTCACAAAAAAAAATCAGCCTTGTCTGTGAGCGAAAATTTCAAGATAGATGCAAATAAAAAAAATAATAAAAATCTTCGGTTTGAGTGGGAATCAAACCCAGGCCTTCTGTGTGGCAAGCGGGTGTTCTACCACAGAGCCACGTTAGAGCTTCGAACTGTTTCGGAAAAAACCCCATACCAATGCCATGTAATGGATACTTTGTAGTGGGTACTTCACCACTTAGCAGAAGGAAGAGTTATGGCATAGCCCACTCCGCCATAATTTGCAACTGTACTTGCAGTAGGCATTCTAGATTTTACCTGTCCTCTACAACTGTTTCTTTTCCTGATATCATATACCTCTTGAAATGTAGGAACATGTTCAGGGATAACATCTGTACTCGACTGATTTTGTAGCAAAGCAAGGATAGCCAAATGGTAAAAAAATGCGGTTGATGTATGCGGTGAAGTGACTTTAAGGGCATGCTACAGCGCTTTGAAGGCTCAAAGAGAGCGCTACTGCAGGTGGTGTTCTACTGTTGAAAGGAGGTCCACACAACTTTCCTCTTCACAACTAGAGAAGTGACACAGAGTGCCACTTGCTCCGGCCGTTTCATCCCAAAATACCCGTTGATGCAATCGCGAGATGGTGCCTTCATGAGACAGTGGGACAGTGTTTTCTCACTTTTGTGACATATATGTCCCCACTTTTTTTCATCAAACTTCTGCCTTAATTTTGGTGAAATTTGTTTCATACCATTTCTTTCTAGCTTGTATCAATATACCAAAGCCGGTTTTTATATCACCCATTGATGTCAAAAAGAAAAATATACAGGACTGACCCTACAAAGGGTTAATGATACCCCTTTCCTTCAAAGGGAAGGAATTTGTATTGGATCATGTATTGCTCCAGTTTTGAGCGATCTGTTTTTATCCTTCTGTGACAAGGGTATTTCTACGTGTATCTAAAAATCATGTGCTGCTGAGATTTTAAACATTTTTAGATATGTGAACAATTACTTAGGAATCCTAAAGGAAGTGAAGCCGGGGAGTTTTTGAAGAGATTGTGCAACAAGTGCTTAGCGTTTTTAAGTCATGTGGCAAAGGGCTCAGATTCACGTTTAAGGTACCTGAATCAGAATGTGTTCAGTTTCTTGATATCCGCCTAAGTGTACATGAAGGTCAGGTAGGCTGGAGATACCATCCGAGATCCAAAAAACCAGTCCTCAGCTACGATTTGGCCCATTCCAAGATTGTAAAAAGGGGTATTGCTAAAAACTGCATGTGCGCTGCTTTCAGAAAGTCCTGCGTTGATCAGGTCATGTGCAGCCTTCAGTTCCAGGTGCTCCACCTATGCAGGGCTGGCTTACCGATTGAATTGTTGGCTTCCATTGCTGGCAGCTTGATTGAGGAATTGAATAACGGGAACCACAATGGCCCTAATCAATCGGACGCCAAAATGGTGCGGCCCATGGTTGTGCCGTACGTGCATGACCTCTTCCCACCACCTCAAGAAGGTGGCCGGGGAGTGCGGCATTTCGGTTGTTTTTTCGGCACCCGGCAAGCTTGCACGCTTGTGCAGTTGTGTGTATGGGGCTTACAAGGCTGGCTGCACAAAAAAGCACGCCACAAATTTCATTGATTGCAATGCGGGTGTGGTGTACAGGATCCCACTCAATTGTAGGAATGTGCTATGTTGGCCAAACTGGCCGCTGCATTAATCAAAGGCTGACAGAGCACCGCGCATCTGTCAATTCATTGGCGGGGGTCGACATTTGGCAGATCACTGCCGCAGGTGTTCTTGCACGCCCGACTTTAAGGGCATTCGTATCTTGCACAGCTTTGCTGCTCAGCAAGCTCGCGAAATCTGCGAGGCATACTGCATCAGTATAGAAGCTGATAAATGCGTGAGTTACACCTTCACTGGCTTTGCACGCGAAAGAAACAGCGTATCCGAAGCGACATTGCAGATGTCAGCGTTAGTAGCACCGTCTGCACCTCTTTGTGGGTTCTGCGCATGTCTGTACATTTTCATCGTTTTATGCCAGTAAAATTATCATCATTACCGGCATCTCGATTAATCACCGCCCAAGCATTCTGCACAGATGGTTAACAAGAGAAGTTGGAACGTGTCCAGCTGCTCTGCTATGAGCCTTGCGCCACTTCGAGCAAACTGCGCTAATTTTTTCTTCCTCCGTGTTCAAAAGCAACTTTAATGCAATATATACATATGCTGCTTGGAAGATCCTACAGCCACTACAGTTAACCTTCGAGTAACTTGCTGCGTACAACAACGTTGATTCAACACTTTTGCAATCCTACTTGAAAGTCGCCTGTAGCATCGCTTTGTAAAAGTTCACGCGACAATTGCCACTCGTTGCGTAACGTTCGACAACAGTTGCAACGTTGGGTCAACAATTCGTGCGACTAGGATGGCTGAATAAACTGCCGGCGCTATACGACGCTCCTGAGAACGATATCTGCAGGTACGGCGCTTATTTACGAATAGAGGGGCACATGAAATATTAAACGATCGTTTTTCGCAATGATCAACAGAGTACTCTTCCTTACCAAACAGGAATCATGTTGCAGCTCGGCTCCCTTTCGAACGAGTTTCGCTCTCTTGGCTGGTGTTCCCGACGACTCATGATTATCTCCTGCCATTTTAGAAGCTTCGCGAGATCACAGGAAGCAACCGACGAAGCAGCGTCCGACGCTCAAACGCAATCAGGTGACTAGAGTGCACTTTGCTCGAACCCTCACGTACGGTCACGGTAGGGACCTAAGGGTTAATCGCCCGTCGACAGCCATCGCCCAAGAATCACGCTAATTACAGTCAAAAAGCTAAGAAGCCCAGAAACAGAAACGCGAGAAAACGTCTGCGTACCGCCGCATTCGGGTAATCTAGCTCCCCTAAGAACAATTCTTGCTACGGTAAGAGGCGGTCACTGCCATGAAGTACCAATACCGCCAATGTCACAGTAAACGAAACTGACGAAACCCAGAATTATGGATGCTCTGACGCGCGCTCCCTGACGTCACACTTCAGTTAGCAGCAGTGGCCAATTTGGGAACTTTAGCACTTCCATTCAGCTCGCCGTAGTAGATGGGCGCGAGCTTTGAACATGTATCGCAGACGCGCGTCAGAACGAACGAAAACTACGAAAGTTAAATGAAGCAAACGAGCCCCTGTGTTTTTCTGTGGGCCGTGCAACAATACTAAAATTACCTGCAACGTTTGCCTCAGGTCCTGCGGGCCCGAAAACAGTTTTCAAGCTCGCAAACTACTCTACATACACAACTCGTCTCACAACGAAATGTGCTCCGCGAAAAACCCACGGGACAAACTCTGTTCTTCTTTTCTGGAAGCCGTGAGCAGCGTGATCGAGCATCGCGTGCGCTGTTGCTACAACTGATCTCCACTGTTGTTGCTACGGGAGCACGCATAGGCGAGCGAACTGGGTGGGAAAAAAAAAGGGGGGGGGGGTGAGGCTGGAACACCGCCTTTCGCTGTAGTGCGTTGCTGTATAGGCTCCGTTCAGTGGAGTTTGCGAACGCGCTCGCGCCATCTATCGCCACGCCGCGGAACCCGCGGGTCGGCCTCAGCGCCGTCGGCGCCGTGGGACGCGGCCTGTGAGGCGGTTCAGTTGGCTTCATTCGGCGAGCGCAGCGCCTGCGACCTCGTGTTGACGCCCCGATTCCGTGGTACGATGAACACTGAGTGACATATGGGTGTGTGTTTTCTGAAAACGAAATCAGGAACCTGTGCTGGAAGACATGTTACTTCAAAAAAAGAAAAATGGTAAAAAAGAGAAAGATATTTCGACAATAGGCTTAAGAGCAAAGCTAAATTCCATGAACTTTTTAGCTGAAGTGGGCGAGGAGTATGTGGTTAATTTCAAAAGGAGGAAACATCCGTTGGCCGTGTCTGAAGTGCGACTGGATGTGTATGTGTATGGCGGGGGGGGGGGGGGGGGGGGTTATCGAGAGGAGAAAGTACAGGCCCGTGCGCTTCTTAAGTCCGGCCGTGTGTAGAACGACGCGGTGCCCTCACGGGTGCCGCGTGCCTCGGAGGGTCTTAGGCGTTCACGTGCTTCTGTTCTGTGGCTCACGTACCGCGCTTGCTCAAACGTAGGCGCCCCACGCACGTGCATTACCGTCTGATCAAGCAGCCCAATCGCCAGCTCGGTCTTTTTAAAAAAAATTAAGACGAACGAGCACTCACTGGTGGGCCACAGTGGCGTAGCCAAGGAGGGGGGGGGGTAAACACCCCCCCCCTCCTCGGAACACGCTTTTGCACGCACGTACTTTTCACATGCACGTGCAAACGCACGCACGAACATAAATTATGATTGAACCCCCCCCCCCCTCCCCCCACTCGAAAAAACATTTCTGGCTACGCTACTGGAAGCTGATATAAGTACGATTCTGACGTAATACTGGATTCGCAGCGTGCCTGGTAACTTTACATATACACGTGTGCGGCGAACCGCCTTACGCGATATATGTGCGCCAACTTACCGCCGAAAAGTTCATGAATGGGTGCCCTGTCACTCGGGCGCGCCTTTTTCGACGGCATTCTCCACGTCTGCGGTTGGGAGGTGCATGACGCCTCCTCTTTTCTGTTCATATAAATGGCAACGGCAGCGCAATGCTTGCAGTTGCCAGCCGCGCCGTACCTGCAGTCGCATGAGCCTTCGAGGACATATCGGTCGGCCTCGTGCAGCTGTAATCACAATAACTCAAAACAATTACACTCCTGATCGCGAAATCACATGAATCACCCAAGCATGCGTACAGAGCGACCGCCCTATTTTGCGCCAAAGAATTGATCACTAAGTCCATCTTTACGACATGCAAAATGCCCCGTAGTGCATAGAGTGCAGTACGCGGTATTCAACGTCACTGTCGCTGAGATGTAAGTGTCTCCTGTACAGTACTTATCGATTCAAACACGGAATTTTGCAACCGCGGGTCATTTGCCAGCTGCCGCATGCATGGCTTTTTGGCATTGAGCGAACGGTAAACTAGGGCTCGAACGCAGATTAGTAAATGCAAGATTTTTGGGCAAGTTCAAATGATCGCGTTTGAACCAAAGAACATCGTCTTACAATTCATTCCTTCGCCAATTAACCAGCCAAGCCGGCGCGGCGCAGTCGCGCCTCCGCGGCTGTGACAGCTCATCTTCGCTGTCTACCAAATGCAAGCAAAGTCAATTCGCCAAGGCGGGACAAAACGGCAATCTTTAGGATTGAAATGGAAGCGTGCGCTCTACTTACCCGCAAAGAGACGACGTATAGTTGTTTCCCTTGTTGAGAATGACATCGCGCGCTTACAACAACGCCGTCTGTCTCCTTCACTTCATAAACGTGTCCAGCATCGTACATCTTCTCGCCTTTCAGAAGCACAGACTGACGGAAATACTCTTCCAAGCGCTGCACAGGTTTGAAGTCGCACAGAACTATTGTCGACATTTTGCGCCATCCGAAACTATGCAGGCAGCTGCATTCAAATACACCGCCTCAGCACGCCGCGCCACTCCCCGGCCGACCCGCCAGTTCGAATTTTCGCCACACAGTGGCGCTAGTAGTACTGCTCCGTCGCGCCGCCTGTTCAGTGGGCGAAGGCTATGGGGCAGAGCGCAAGTTCGCTTTTGTAACTTATTTGAAAAGAACAAATAGAAATTCATGCGGGGATTCCAATGCCACGTTGCGCTCTCATATTGCCTTTTTAACAGCGAAGATGTTAGAGCACGAGGTAAAACGTCCGTCCGTTCGTAAAGGACCCTCCGTGCCGTCGCCTAGCAACAACCAAGTCACAGCTGCGCAGTGCGCACCACCTGAGTTAGAGTAGTTAGAGTAGAGTGTACTAGAACAGGGGAGTGCTCGGAACGGCCGCAGCACCAATGTACAGAAAGTGAAGACCAAACAGGGTCGATCCGCTCCTGGCGCTGCGGTCGGTAGTCTGCAATGTGTCGTCGTTATAAGAGTCGCGCGCGGCTCCGTCAAAATGGTTCAGGGGTAGAATGTCCGCTTCCCACTCAAATGGCCCGCGTTCGAATCGCAGCTGTAGATGGTCGATTTTTTTTCTAAGTGTCACTTGTTACAGCTATATTGGTTTTCCTTTGTTTCTTAAATCTAGCTTCAGCTGCTTCGTATTGCTACAAAAAGTAACGCAAAATGTGAAGTAGAGAAGAAGAAATTTGACAGCCAGCGTATTTCTTTGCAGTGCCACCGCACGGGATTCAACAAAAACGTAAATTATGGCCTCCGAGATTTTAGCGAATACGAGATCCGGCATGCGTGTGCTAGATACGCTGCTTCCGGTCGCTGGCTGTCAAATTTCTTCTTTTCTTCACATTTTGCGTTACTTTTTGTAGCAATACGAAGCAATTGAACCTAGATTTAAGAAACAAAGGCAAACCAATACAGCTGTAACAAATGACACTAAGAATTAAAATCGACCATCTACAGCTGCGATTCGAACCCGGGCCGTTTGAGTGGGAAGCGGGCATTCTACCCCTGAACCACTTTGGCGGAGCCGCGCGCAACTCTTAAAACGACGACACATTGCAGACTACCGACCGCAGCGCCACGAGCGGATCGACCCTGTTATGGCTTCACTTTTCGAAGCTCGTTCCGGGCACTCCCCTGTTCTAGTACACTCTAGTTAGAGTGTACTAGAATATTTTGAGTGGCGCTATCGGCCGTCGTGGAGAGGGCCGCCGCGCGTGGAGAGTTGGCGGTGGCGCTGTAGTCAACCGCACTTGAACTTCGCCTGTCGCGCTTGCTTGCAGCCTGTCGCACAGCGTGTTGTCGGCACGCACAGAAGTATGGCTCATGCTCGCGTGGCGTTTTGTCTTTGCTTCCGTTCGAAAGCATGCAACGTATATTTCTAAAAAAATGCATAGCGGTGAGTGAAATGCACTTTAATTCCCCCCGCCGACATTTGCAGACGCGATTATGTAAAGGTTCCTGTGCGCGACGTCACAGCAATTTTTACATAAAAAAACGAGTTACGTGCAGTAATAATTGGTCTTCCCAAGAAATTCCAGTCTTCCAGAGCCTTTGCCTTTCTCTTCAACGCGTGCCGTGACCGCTTGCGTAGCTTTCGTTCGCGTCGTCAACGCAGCTCAGTTGCCGAAGTGATTTATAGTAATGCCACAGCGGTATTTCCTACAAGTGCACTTCCCATTCAAGTATCCAGTAATGAATAATCCTTTAACATGCGCTGCCAACACTGCAGGTAAACTTTGTGCACTGCTATCCAGTCTTAAAGCTGTAATGCACCACAAATTCAAGTGCGCAGGAAACAGAGCGACACATTTTATTTAGAAATATATTTTTGGGAGATAAAAGAGTGAAGTCTGTAAAGAATGCTCTCAGCGTTTGCTGCAGCAAATTTTTCATACTGGAAACGACAGAGTTAGTGCTTCCTTGACACAAGCGTCTTAATTGGTCTGCTGTTCGAAGCTCGGATTTTGTGTACATTGCTCTATGTAGTTTTTAGCATTCGTCGCTTGAGTAGTGACTTTCTTGTTTTCAAAGGCCTGCGGAGGAACTTGTATAGCAATTGCTCCGCAAAAAGGAGAATTCAATCATTTATTCAAATACCTGAGAAAATGAGACTCACTCCTTCGTCATGCTTATTGTAATTAATGATACATTTGGTCCTGGAGGCATAATTGCTATGTAGATTTAAAGTAGAATGGATCTGTACCCTACGACATTTAATAAAATATCGATAAACATTCCAATCATTTGTCCGCCGCGACGGAGCAGAGGTTATGGTCCTCGGCTGCTGACCCGAAGGTCGCGGGTTCGATCCGCGGCTGTCACATTTCGATGGAGGCGAAATGGTAGAGGCCAATGTACTGTGCGATGCAAAAATGTTCCAAAAGCCGGGTGAGTTCATGATTAAAAATATGTACTCCGACTTAACATAGCAAAATATAACAAAAATTACATAGACGTTTCGCAACCTATGCGGGTGGCATCCTCAGTATGCACTGGCACCAAATGAGCGGAGATCGCCCAGTCCACTGCTAGTCTATCAGTGCACATTAAAGAACACAAGGTGCTCGTATTTTCCGGAGCCCTCCACTACGGCGTCTCTCATAATCATATCGTGATTTTGGGACGCTAAACTCCAGATATTATTATGATCATTTAGCGATCTGCCTGAGAGGTCGAGGCTGAAGAGGGCTCTTTTCCTTGAGCACATTTGTGAATTCATATGCAGGCACAACGCAGAGGAATGCTTGCAGCTCGTTGCAAGAGCGTCGCTTCTCGTGCGGTGGTCCAACGACACCTATCAATCAACTTTTCTAACGCCCCCCTCACCCCCCCCCCACACACACACCGCACTCAATGCTACCTGGACTTTGCAATAAAAAATAGCATGGCTCTTTCAATGGTGATTTCATTTGCGCAGGAGTCAAGTGCACATAGAAAAATTTGGAAATTCGTGCGGTGTCATTAACTTGGATAGAAGCGCTATAATTAGTGTCGAAGGTCCGCCAACGTAGTGAGCACCTGCATCGTACTCTGAGTCTTCTATCTGAGTGCTTTAAACGTCATCTAGGAAAGTAAACAACAAAAAAAAAAAGCCGGCAGATCCCACTCACTGTGGGAATCGATGTAATGCGAAGCAGCCAGGAAGGAGCAAATCATGTATTACATAATTTGCATGTCGTGTTTTACATGTTACGACCTGTCATTTGTGTTCGTCATACAGTCACGTCGCGATATACCAATTTTGGTGCATGTCAAGCTAGCGAACTGGACGCAAGCGCACCATGAGCGTGGCATGTAAATAGCATTGTAGATGACATGCATGCCAAGATTTTCGTGTTACCACCTGCCACTTATGTTCGTCATACAGGCATATCACTCAATACCAAATTTGGTGTATATCAAGCTAACGAAACGGCCGCGAGCACGCCATGAGCGTGGAATGCAAGTCATGTCGCTCATGACATGTCATGATTTCCATATTACCACTTGTCATTTATGTTCGTCATACAGTCATGTCACTCAATACCAAATTTGGTGTATCTCAAGCTAACGAAACGGCCGCGAGCACGCCATGAGCGTGGCATGCAAGTCATGTCGCTCATGACAAGGCATGATTTCCATATTGCCACTTGTCATTTATGTTCGTCATACAGTCATGACACTCAATACCAAATTTGGTGTATCTCAAGCTAACGAAACGGCCGCGAGCACGCCATGAGCGTGGAATGCAAGTCATGTCGCTCATGACATGTCATGATTTCCATATTACCACTTGTCATTTATGTTCGTCATACAGTCATGTCACTCAATACCAAATTTGGTGTATCTCAAGCTAACGAAACGGCCGCGAGCACGCCATGAGCGTGGCATGCAAGTCATGTCGCTCATGACAAGTCATGATTTCCATATTACCACTTCTCATTTATGTTCGTCATACAGTCATGACACTCAATACCAAATTTGGTGTATATCAAGCTAACGAAACGGCCGCGAGCGCGCTATGAGCGTGAAATGCAAGTCATGTCGCTCATGAAGTCATGATTTTCATATTACCACTTGTCATTTATGTTCGTCATACAGTAATGTCACTCAATCCCAAATTTGGTGTATATCAAGCTAACGAAACGGCCGCGAGCGCGCCATGAGCGTGGCATGTAAATCATAGTTTTCATGACAAGTTAGTCATGATTTTCCTGATATGACCAGCCATTTGTGTTCGTCATACAGTCATGTTATGCCGTACCAAATTTGGTATAAATCCCATTAACGATACGGCCAGGAGAGCGCAAAGTCGTAGGCGGCTAGATAGCTAGATAGATAGATACGCTCAAACTCGCCGAAGTTCGCTAAGAAATGCTTCGCATTTAAAAAAGTCAGATGTACTATTCGCTATTCGACCGCGTTCACGATTAGTACACTGTCTCTTAACACAAAACGGGGCTCGAAATGTAGCTCGCATACTGCGCAGCCCACGTCAGTGGCTTGTTCAACCTCCGCAGGTCTCTCCGCTGAAGCATCCGTGGCTCTTCATCTGCAGGGTCATTGAAAAGAGCCAATTTGAAAACCTGAGCCAGTGTTCATAAAAATGTCTTACGATGAAAATGTTCGTCAGAGAATATTTTCCAATGTTGCTGCTCGACATATCATTTGCGATGCCGTCCCGCAATGGCAAAAAGCAATTACGGACGTTTTCCGCATCTGTTCAGTCCACGCGCAATAAATCTTGCATCCTGGCACGCAGTAATGATGCAGTCGTTGCTTCGGAGGATAGCAGGAGCTGCGCGGATTAGGATAGATTTTTCCAACGCGAATAATCACCAAGCACATACCATGACAACCGAGGAACGAGCGGGCGCTCTTCAAGTGCCGGCGATGACAGCGCCGCTGCAATTTTTCGCGCGAGAGGGGACAGCGGCTAACAATAGAACCGGTCTCCGTTCGCTCCACTCAAAAGTTCTAGTACACTCTACCCGAGTTTATCCCACGACCTACTGTACTCCAGACCTGCCCAGCGAGCGGAGCGCCAGCACGCCCATGCTAGCGCAGGCGCCTGCCGCCATGAA
>JALIZH010014778.1:0-22422 GCA_030522465.1 Rhipicephalus appendiculatus | reverse complement strand
ATCCACCAGGTGACGCCAGATTCCAGTATCCAGGCTGCAGGCATACACAGGCAGAGAGGCAATGTGTTTCACACATGAGAGCTCAAGCTCAAGTTGAGACGAGACAGTTTCCAGTCAAACCTTGTCATAGTAAAGTTCCGTGCGACATGAAAGTAAGTTCATTATATTCAATGAAAAATCCTTGCACGCGCTAAGGTAGGCAGTTGCAGCCTTGAAGAAGATAAGTCCGCTTGTCGAAATGGCTCCAGCGACACCCCGTATTCCAAGGATTTCTCATTGCTTCAAGATTTCAACTTCCCGTGAACTTCTGCCTCATTCATTAATTTGAAAATTCGTTACAACTGCATATTCGTAAGCCTGTACAAATGGCAAGACTATTCTGAATTTACTTCAGAATAACTCATAATTTGTTATATTGGTATTCATTATTTCAAAGTTTGGCTGTATTGCAGGACAAAAAAAAAAGACGGCAGTTGGCGTGGGGGTGCCAGACACAGTTTTCATGTTTACTAATTCTAACAAAGAGGTTTGTATGCAAGAGCCCCCCCCCATTTTAGAATGGTGGCCAGTGGTGTACCGGCCATGTTTACTCGTATGCTACAGCACTGGTTATCCTTGGCTAATCTATCGCAAGCAGGGGCAAATGTAATGCCAGCATTGGCTAACATTGCCTAAACGATGGCTAATGGTGGTTAACGACAACTCAGGCAAACAAATATTCAAATCAATGCAAGAGATGCACACACCTTGCAGCGATCACAGGTGCGGCCAACAACATTGGGTTTGCAGGGACACTGCCCAGTGTTTTCATCGCACTCAGTACTCAGGGATCCGTGAGGGTCACAGCCACACCCTAGCAGAGAAACGAGAGACATAGACTTAACGCGATTCCTGGTTTCGTTTCAGCTCACTATACAGAGCAGCAAACCCAAGATCACTCTTTCTTAGGATGTAAGAAAAGGCAACTCTGAACTTTGATTAGTGACAAAAATCAGTTTCTCAACCTATAATGCAATGGTCAATAAGCAACGATGAACAAACTCCAGACTCTCCCGAGTACCCTTAGATGTCCGACTATTCAGACTTCCAGCAAAGCAAAGGTACTGGGAGCCTGGCCTCAGAGACCCTCAGTACTGAAAGCCGTACGAGTCTTTTTAGAGTACACGAATGTCACAGACTTAGATGCCCAACTTTAGATACGGTTAGTGCATTTGGATGTTGTGAACGCACATTTTCCATTTCTTTCACTCTCCCCTCTCCACATGTAACGAAGGATACAGGACTGAGTCTAGCTATACTCTCCACTTTTCTATCATTCCTTATCTCCAAGTTGTCAGCACTATTACATACCTCCATAACAAAACTGCCTGTGCAGCCAAGACATCCTTATGTGCCAGCTGGATCATGAACATTTAAACATATCGGACGTTTACAATGAATGTTCCAAGCACTTCATTATAAAAGCATCACAAAACTGTTACAAGGGCATTTGACTGTACATAGCAGAATACACGATTCAACAACATCCGAACAGCTCACATTTGCAGCCGTCCAAATGCAGAGAGAAGCCGTAGTGCCCTTCGAGGCAGGAATCGCAGAGGGTACCAAACACCCCGGGCCGACAGATGCAGTTGCCTGTGATCGGGTCACAGCGCCGGAGACCGAGCCCTGGAGGTTGCAACGGCAGGGGGCGCAGCCACGCTCCGCGCCTCCAAAGCCATCCTTACAGATAGAAGATGAAAGTATGCATTAAGCAATGGATCTAGGCCTGAAGCAATTCTAAAGGTTGATCACGTGAAGGTTGATCATGAGATCACATAATACCAATGCCCATAGCTGAAGCTGTCTTTCCTATATGCCACCATAGCCACGAGCCCAAATAGTCAACATTACTATTACTATGCATTAGCAATGGCCCCATTTCTTTGTTTTTCTTCAGTCTTCATCTTATTTCCACTAAAAACCCTTTTGTTCACGAGTAAACAACTAACCTATTACTAGATTTCTTTCTGTCTAGGCTTACTACGCATACACAAATACGCAGGAAAATGAACATGGGGGGTAAACCACCGCAGCTAATTATGGAGTGTCGCACATGTAACAGAGGTTGTGGGCTGAGTTTCAACTGACGACAAGCTGCCTTTTCTTCGGCTCATTTCTCTTTCCATCATCAATTCTAGTCAGTTAAACACCACAGAAATTTCTCCCGTTTTTTTTTTTTCTTATCTTCTCTCTTCGCTATGATTGTAAACTAAGGAAAAAAATGAAGCCCCGTCCATCCCACTGATTCACGCAGCTCACCTGACACCTGTCACACGTGCGTCCTGAGAAGCTGGGCTTGCAGGGACACTGTCCAGTTGTCTTGTTGCACACTTGGCTGAAAGAGCCTGTCACGCTGCAGTCACACGCTGGGATGATGAAAGAATGACAAGTTAAAGACCATCAATAACTACAACTGTTGTTGCACATTTAAGTTTTAGTTTCATTTTGTTCGTACATGTAAGCTCTTTTCTCTGGCCACCTTGTGTATATGTCGCCATGCACATCACTGCACTATTATGACAATTTACCTATGTGTTTATGTGCTGCTGTCTTTGGCTGTTAATCTCAACCGTACCACAGTTTGTTTAGCAGTTACAGATAAAAAAAATGGCACTTATAAGCATTAAAACAGCTGGGCTGGTGTGTACAGCTTTTCCCGACTTTTTCAATTTCACGTCACAGCATGCAAAAGTTTAAAAACATTCATTTAACAAACCCAAGATGATGGCAACCACGAATTGAAGATTAAAGTAGTCTATATAACAAATTATCATATGAATGACTGAGACATGCCACAAACTTCCAAAGGATCCAGCTCATTGCTTTAGAGCAGTGCTCTATGCTCTGAGCTTCTTCTTGTTCATGTAGCCTAATGGTCACCATGTTGCCTTTGTGACAAACAAGGTAGTGCATGCAATAATTATCTTGCAGTGAAACTTTGACATAACTGCGATGAATATACAATATTATAAGTTATAATATAACGCTCGTCAATACAAACAAGTGACGAATATACATGCTCCGAAAGAAACCTAAACGGTTCTGGAATCACGTTAATTCTCAAAATGGGACAACATTGCAAAGCTCACACAGACAAATTTGTCACTGCGACAAGCTCCTCTCAACAAAGGTCTCTATTAATAAGGCTTCCGTTAATGAGACAGGTCTCTGTCAATGAGGCAAATGAGGCTTCTAAAAGAGACATCTGAGAGGACAGAGGACTCACGTCGGCAGTCTCCGGTAGCAGGGTTTCCGAAATAGCCATCCAAGCATTCAAGACAATTCCAGCCACCTGTGTTACCACGGCAACGCAAGCAGCGGCCAGTGCGATGGTCACAGTAGCCGGGAACAGATGTGTCTGCGTTGGGACCGCAACGACATGGCCGACACGGTTCGCCAGGAATGGCGGGATTCCCAAAAAAGCCATCCGCACACCTGCACAAAGTACCAGAACCCAAACATTGCATTGGAGGCATGACGTTCTACACAGATGAATTCTTTCTGATCGCTTCTTTTTCGGTTTGTCACTTTTTCAATGAGAGTTCCTCGGATGCCACTATTATCGTAGCTAGACTACTAAAGGTGTGTTTACACAAGAGCAATGTGATGCCGAAGCAGATGGTCAGCAGAAGAGCTGGCAGCCAACAATGTTGTGGGACAGTCTGGACATGCTAGACCAACAACGATGCTTCCAGAGACAGTATGTCGTCGTAGTGTAACATGATGGCAGACCAAAAGCTCCAGCAACACACTTCAGTCAAGCTCTTGTCGAGAGGTCGTCTTGCTCAAACCAAATGTGCATTTCCCTTTGAACCTGGAAAGGGAGATCCCCGGATGGATATTAACTGAGGCCCCCGTGAGACCCTCCGGCAGTTTACAATGGGCATCTTGCGAAACCCTCCGTTCTTTCGTTTCCCCTTTGTTTATCCGCACCCCTGGTCCACAACACAGCAGGGGGGTGGCAGGGGCTGTGCTGATAGCACCGAGAGCAACAACGGTGGAGGAGAGAGGCCGGCTCAAACAAGGGAACGAGTACAGCAGGTGGTCCCCCGCTTCAATTTCTCCATACAACTCCTGTCGGTGTTACTGCACACATCTCCCGTGCAACTAGAAAATCGGCTGACAAAAGGCTGCGAGCACGACAACACATGGACGGTGTCTTCTACGTACACTCGGCCGACTGTTGACGTCGGTGCAGTGTAAATAAGACGACAGCAAGACAAGAGATGCTCCTGGCGACAGTCGGCAGATCGAAAATGGCGTCATGTGGCTCTAGCTTGAACACACCTGACGTGTTCACGAAGAATTGCTCAAAAGCGCTATAAATGTGGTAAAACATGACTTCAGAATGTAATTGCTTTGAGCAATTCTAAAATGTCCCGTGATCCGTTCAATATAAGCACTAAAAGCTGCACACAATGCAAGCGCTTACATTGTGTGCAACTTTCTTCGTCTTTCGTTCTTCATGCACCCTGGATACTTTACATAGACAATGTTTTGTAGTTTTTACAACATGAACATCACACAAACAACCAGTTTAATAGCGATCGAAGCAAATGTCAGAAGTACATGGCATGTGCAGGGTCTCGCATTAGGGAGGCAGGGTGGGGGGGGGGGACCATAGCCTGATGACACCCTTTCTCTCACTGCTTCTGGTGCCTGTCATAAAACCAAAGCTCACTTCAACAAACTGCATAATTTATTTCAATTGAAGCATGCATTTTATTCACTCAATATATTTTACTGGAGTTGGAACATTGTAGGCAGGAAATACTGCCAAATGCTTTTCTATGCATCACAATTGTACACGCAGTCAGCATTTTAAGTGCCCTTTGTGGCCATTTCAATTGAAACATGCGAGCTCCCATAAGCTTCTTGCAAAATAAAAACAGTTAGAAGACCCCAAATTTCTTTCCCCTTTCTAAGTAATTCAAGCAGTTAGAGGGTTCACCAAAGTGGTAATCTGGGAACGTTGATAGTCCATTTTTATGAACGGTACAAGCCCACTGGAGATGTTCACACAACGAAGGAACAAAACATGTGCGTGTGTGTGTTCCTTGATTGTGTACTCGTCTCCAGTGCGCTTTTACTGTTCACCCCCTTTTCCTCCCAAGTGCACCCCTACACATGAGCACAAGTTGTTTTCTTTGTTTTCATACTAAGTGCCCATCAGCAACAGTGAAACAGTAAAAAACAATATCAGGCAAAACACCTTTCGCATTTGTTGCCAGCATGGTTTGGTGGGCATTCCAGACAAATGTAGTCGCTTTCCCCAGCCGGGGTGACGATCGTTCGACACTCAGAGGGCAAGTCATCCAGACTGGCCCCAGGAGGGCAGCTGCATGGCTTGCAGTCATCCGTAAAACCGAGGACTGCGTTGCCATAGAAACCTGGCAGGCACTCGTTGCAGTTGGGGCCTGTAGTGTTGTGCAGACATTCCTGCAATAACAGATATAAGGTTAACTGAAGTAAAGTGGTGTACTGGGCGAGCTGGTATAGGTACGTCGAGCAGAGCGCGAAGAAAGCTGGACACAGAGAAGAAGTCACGAGAAAGGAGATATAAGGTTGCAACAAAAATGCACAGCTTCTCAATGTAATTACTTATATCTGGATGTGCATACCAAAAGTAACAATATAGAGACAGAGACGTAGCTATCCCACTCGTTCACTCCACTCACTTACTTCATTCACTAACTAATAATTAACTAAGTAATAACTAAATAACTCACTCACTCCATCGCTCCCTCACACACTCATTCATCCATTCATTGATTGATTGGGTTTAAAGACACTAAACGCTACGAGCTATATTATTATTTACTGGTTGTAGAAGGATGCCATTGTGTTCTGAGAAAGGGAGTTATCATGCCAAGTTACATGGCACTTTATTTAACAAAAATGGTCAGAATACCAAAAGAAAAAAAATAGATTAAAATTCATGATGTCACACATCTGTACAGGGTTCCGGCATGAAATAAAACTTCTTCCTTCATTTTATCTTCTAAAGCAAATGTGTGATCTCAAAGTTAACGACAATAGAGTCCTCAAAGAATAATTTACGAGTCTATATCGAGCTAGTGTTTCACTTAGCATCCCCTTAATGTCCCAAAAGCAAAAGGAATTGCAAGGAGGCTACAGTTAGAGACTCTAAATTAATATTAATCATGACTGTTCATCCACAAGGCCATGGAAATTTTTGTATTATATATCCCCATCGAAATGCAGACTTGACAACTGAGGATCACATGTGATTGGCCAGATACACACCTTAGCATGTCCGTTGATTGATAGATGAGCAAGTCATGAATGAGCATGTCTGTCGAATCCTTAAGCACGCCATGTATGGTGTGTTGAGGCAAGCACAAGCTTCCACACCCAACTACATATGCTGACTACATATGCTGCTACTTGAAACTGAAGCGCATATGTGGTTACTGATCACAACACCATCTGAAATGCTGCATGATGAGCCACACGACTATCCATCCATTTAAACGTATACGCTACGCTTCCAATTGCACTATCATCCCAAACTGGGCATTAAAGGGACACTGACACCAATTGTCAATAAGTGAGTTTGCTCTGCTGTGCAAGTTTCCCATAAATACAGACAGCTTTGCACAAGTGTCAAGCTCAGTAAATGCTGATAAGATATTTTATTTTGACATTAAAGCCGATTTTCGCAGGGCGCACCTACCGACATTGATACTATCGTGACGTCAAGCTACAGTGCCAATTCTGGTGACTTGATGCACAGGTATGGCTAGTTGTGATGACATCAGGTGCCCAAACATTTAAAATGGCTGCTTGTGTATCACCAACGGAGCCAAGGAGCAGAGCGGTGGCGAAAATCTCACAAAATCTTACGCGAGCATGCCAAGAACCTCGTGACGTGTTGTGATGTTGGGGTAAAGTAGCAACAAAAACCAGCTCTTAAAAACATACTCTAATTACTTTACTTTTTCATGGTGCAATTACACTTATCAGTACATTTACTAGGCTCTTGAGGGCTTAGGTATTCATTTAGCACAAAAAAATGACATCTGAAAATTTTTGTGTCAGGACTCAGGACCCCTTTAAGCAAAATACCATTCACATCTGAACATCTTACTGCTAGCACCCTATTGTTTATTCCTCTGGCTAACCAAGACCACGCCTTGGTTTTAGCTCAGGCCACACAATCGGTTTTCTTCCATCAACTGATGAATTGCTTACTGTGAAACGTACATGTCAACACAATCAAACTGTCCATAAAAACGTCCCAACAGTGAGTAGCGATGCAGAAATCGTGGGTGACTTACGTCGCACTTGCCGGTGTACGGATCGCACGAGTCAGCATGGTTGTTGCAGTCACATTTTTCACAGCGCCCACCGAGCAAGGTGTTGTTGACCCGACGATAGCCGGGGGCACAGAGCTGAAACCGATGGGAGAAACGAGCGAGCCCACACGTTACTCTCGTTAAGCAGTTTTCACACAGTTCTGCATTTGTTTCTCATTCTACGACTTCAGCAGCATATTGACTAACCCTAACCCGTCTGATCTGGTAAGGTTTGAGGAAATAAAAGTTGATACTAGTTACAAATAGCAAAAGAATTCCCAGCCACATATTTTCATTCGGGTTCATTATTTTTCTCCATGCATGAACGATCAAGTTAGTGAAGATTGCTTATTTGGCAAAAATAATGTATTACATTCTAGTCACTCAGTGCTACACACAAACACACACAAAGAAAGCAGATAAATCAATCACTGTATTGTAATTGGATGACGACAATGTTGCTGTTCTAACAGCCGCTAGCCAATAGTAATCAACCAGTAGCCAACAAGTAGCCATCAAGTAGCCAAAGCTAGCGAATGTCAGTCATGTGCGAGCAATACGATGGTTGAATTCGCTCATAGATTATCACTGACATCATGCCTTGTTACAGAAAGTGGGCGAAAGAGTCTAGGATAAAAAATTGCCTTTAAAAGAATGTGAAGGTTTGTGTGTAATACGAATGTTGCGCTTGCATCCCTTATGCATAATAATTAGGCTTGTGCAAATATTCCAGCGCTTCGAATACTTTGAACGAATATTAACGTGGTTGAATTCACTTCGATTCGAATTAATATTATAGGAAATTTCGAAGTGTTCGAAATGAACGAATAAATGTATATTAGTCCGCATGTAACCCCCTTTGTCAAGGTGGTTTCACTGCAGTGGAGGGTTGCTATACCGTGAATACACCTTCCAGAAAAAATGCGCACTGCCGCGAAGCCCCACTTCAAAGGTAAACGGACATACCCTCCCATCGATTCTTCCTTTTCTTAAGCTTAAAAGCTTGTTATGCCGGCTTATATGCTCTAAGTACAGTAAATTTTTAAAAGTAACAAATTTTACGGGTTATCACATCCATTCTACCGAAAGTCAAATCCTGCTACCATTCAAAGTTGCCTTCCACTTTCTTTGAACCAAAAAGAATGACATCTGCACATGCCTTGTTTCAATTTAAAAAAATATTGTGCAGGTCAGTTTTGCTGCCGACAAATATGCTCATTTTTCTTTTTAATATGTGAAATATACTATTCAAATTCGACTCGAAATTGTTCGAACCAAATCGCTATTCACTTCAAATTCACTTCGAACCTAAAATTCACTATTTGCACAAGCCTAATAATTATCTGTCATGAATACAAAAGATTGGAGACCATGTGGTGCTTATGCCAAACACAATGCAGACGCATAAATCAGAAGCAGCAGCTAACCAGTCAGAAAGCATATTTTCTTTCCTGCTGTTTCATAGATGTGTGAAAAACTTTTTCATCCTTGTCACATAATACAAATACAAGTCCTTACCTCACAAGAGAGCCCAGCATAGCCAACCGGGCACTGACACATCTCAACCGACGTCATCTTCGTCAACGTTTTCGATGTCTTGGATGCCTCGGGAAGATCTACGTGATGCATGCTGCACGAGTTAAAGATAAGCATCAATAAGAGAATTTGGGTAATTTTTCCACAGTTTTCCACAACATATTTTGGTACTTAACCTCTTCTCTACTATGCTGTTATTCCCAATTCTGGCAAAAAATGGACGAACCTTAAACACTGTGGACACACCTCTTGCCAGCACATTTTGATTTTTAAATACTCCTCGCATACGGACTCGCTCACGCTTCTGCAGTAGAGCAGAACATGCACTGCCATCTACCAGAGCACAGCTAAATGCCGAGCCAAAGCAAACTCGTTTTCATGGCAGTGCAAAAATACATAGAGGACTGTCAATGAATAGAGCTCGTCCAAGCATGGCTTTTTTTACTAGAAAAACATGGATGAGCCCAACATGTCAAAGGTATGAAAGAGGTTAAACGATTACCAAAATACATATCGCCAAATTGGTCAAATATTGTCCTTCGATAACATGCGCTCACCAACTAAGCCTGCCAGCACATGTTCAGCACTCTGTGCCGTGTCTTTCTTCCTTGTGTACTGTTTCGTTTGTACCGTTTTACTTATGAAATATCAAATATTGTCACTCTACGGCCAAAACGGCAACATGCCACCCAGCTGAAAACAACCAGCTCCACGAAAAGACGTGCATAAACTTCTGCACAACACAGAAATTTGGGCCAGTTGGTGGTAACTGAACTTGTACATCTTAACAAGCGCAAAGCAACAATCACAGAAAGGAAGAGACACATAAACAGGTCGGGCGCTAAACATCAACTAAAAAAGTTTACTGATGGAAAACGATGGCAATGTGCCCATACATACGCAAAACCCACAGAGAGGAGCAGACTTTGTGCTGTCTTTGTGGGTTCTGCGCATGTATGTGCATTGCCATCGTTGTGCGCTGGTTGAACTTTCAGTTGGTGTCCAGTGCCCATCCTGTCTACGTGTCTCTTCCTTCTGCGATGGCTGCTTTGCACTTGTTAAGATGTGCAAGTTCTGCACAAGACTTACAAGACGGCACTTACGCTCCTTCTATCTGGTCAGAGTGGTACTTGGCCCGCAGCAGCAGCCTTTCCATGTCGTGTAAAGCGAGGGTAAACTCCTCCCGCGTGACACTGGCCTCAGAGGGCGTCCCTTGTCGTCCAGCAAGTGCCAGCCGTGTTCACGAAGTGGAACAGCAATGGTCACGTTGTCAGGGCTCGGCCGCAGGCTCCAGTTGTAGCCGAGCCGCTTCCCGTCACCCTAAAGAAGAGGGAACGCTTTGTGACGGCTGCTTGTGTTACAGCAACAATATTAAGTACAATGTAAACAACTTGGGTGTGAAAGATACACTTAGATTTTGTTGTTACTCTATGTGGAAGTGGTTGCAATTAAGAGATGAGTATGGTTCGCAAGAATAATGCGCGCTTGATTACATGGTAACAGTTTTAATCAGAGTGCAGTGCACTCATTGTTAGGAAAGTGCAAGAAGACAAAGACAACAAATAACACAGGATATGCATTCTTCGGTTGTCCTCGTCCCTTCGTGCTTTAATAACAATTAATCCACAGAACTATGATCAGCGAACCAGTTTGTTGAACAGTGTAGAGAACGCGTAACATTAAATTAACTGATATGCTATATAGTATAGCGATAGCTGCGGTGTATATGTATTGTAGCAAAAATAATAATAAAAAAAAACAACGGTTGTCATTGCACCATTGTTGATCATATAGACATAAACGGCAGTGGCAAATCTTAACATCATGGTAACTTAAAAATGACCACACGATAGAATTATGTCACTATCTAGATAATAGTCATTAGATAGAATCTCGTAATACCATCACACTACACTGACTTGAGCAAAGAATTGCAAAGGCTAGGTCTATGAAAAAATTAGTCCCGTTATCTACACTACTTGCACCACAGTCGTGTTTACACATTTCAGTTTCAACACCAAAGCTTGAGTTGGGCGAAATTGAATAAACATGACCTATTACAAAATCTCCATAAACGTTAGCACACCAAACAACACAATACATCAAATACCTTTGTACTAAACGATATCATATGTCAAGTTGAAAGACTTGCTTGTTTGATAAACTAGCAAAACTAGCTCTGTTAAACTTTGTAAATTCATAGTCTAATATATAATTGAAAGCAGAAGCTTATGACCATGTGACTAATATTGTTATGTAAAGGCAGACCAAGGAGCAAGACGTATTAATGATATATTTACTAAGGGTGTGCGAATATTCGGAATTTCAAATATTTTTTCTAATAGAGCTTGCTATTCTATTCGATTCACACTGGAATTTTACTACTCAAACTATTCGAACTTGCCGAAGACAAATACAGTCAACGTCAGATTGGCAGTGGCCCCTTCACATTTTCATTATGCTTCACCCCATCACACTCTTGTATTGCGACAAAGCTGCCTTTCATGCTTCGCTATGGTCGCCAATTTATTGACTCGAGAAAATGCTGAGTCCAACATGGAGATAACAGATGTGGCAGAGGTGGTGGCTCAAGTTAATGCTGTTTTGGACCTGAAATATGGGCAGGAAGTCCGAAAAATCGGACGCCAGTTTTTTAGCATCCAAAATTTCAGATGTTCTTATATACAGTCGATCCCGTATATATCGAACTCGGATATATCGAATTATTGGCTATATCGAACAGTTGAGAAGTCCCCTTGAACTTCCCATGCAAAAGTATAGGGCTGGTGCACGCGTATATCGAACTCCCGCATGCCGAGACATCCGCTATATCAAACGCTGCGCCGCACCGAAGCCCAGAAAGTGCAGTTTTCCTAAAAAATATTGGTCATTTTTAGGGCGCGTTCCGATCCCTTTTCGCGCGTTGGTGACGAAAAAGCGGTGTTATTCCATAGCGTTGATATGGCTCGTTGCGCCGCGCATGTGAATGCAGCGGTATGTTTGATGCGCAATCTGCAGGTTTTAACGCACGGACATGGTGTTTTCAGAGGCCGATTGCCGAGGGCGTCAAAATGAGAATGCAAAGCGACTCGGCGGCCTCATCGCCAAGGGTCGCATTCACTTCCGTTCGCGCACGACGGCATGCGGACACGAAAAGCATGGCCTTCGAGATCCGCAGTATCGTGACGTATTTTTGTCGTTTTTTGGTTTTAAAACGCACATCTCGGAGGCTAGACTTTTCTTCCTTTTTGTGCCAAGTTACAAAGCCACAAGTGCCATCGCTATCACCAACATGTCGACGGTGGGGGTACAGTGGCTAGAATACTAGAAGTGTGATCACCGCCAAGCGGCTCCTATGGGAGGGAGTGACGCCGTCTTCCGATGTTTCCGCTAGGTGGCGCGCGCTGTCGTATACACGTCAGGCTCTCAGGCTGAGCACGCTGTTCAACGCTGCTACTCTCCGGTCAAACGTGCTTCTTTTGCCTGTTTACGCTGTTCTTTCGTGCTGCATTTGCTGGTCGGACAGCCTCGTCATGTTTGTGTAATGCCTTCGGAATGCGCGCCGTGAGCAGGCGTCAGAGCCACAGTTTTGTGCCCAGATGCACGACTGGGCACAAATCGTGCAAGCACAAGCTTTCATTCTCTGAAGTCGACTGCGAGCTCCACTTCGAGCACGTTATTAACCGTGAGGTGGTAGTGCGTTTGGACAGAGCTAGGCCCCTACTTTTGCCGCATGTCGTTTCAAGGATCTTCCCAAATGCGCCTTTCTACCTCTCGAAACTTGTGGCACAAAAAAGAAACCTCAAGGAGATCATGCCGGCCGCTTGTGATTCCTCAGAAAAGACGTCGAAAGGACGACGACAGGGAGCCGCAGAATTAATCAGAGCCACCCGACCTTCCAACTGCGCCCCGTTTACGACTACACAGACGTTCCACTTCCTTCAAATCGATGGGGAAGGCACGTATTTAGTGAGGAACCGCTAAATGTCACTACAGCTTGTGCACGCCTAGCTCGGACATGAGTCTTCTTCATGCAGAGAAACTTATTACATTTTGTGCCAGTGGAAGTGGCATAACACAAGAAGTGCTTGTGCGTGGTGTGAAGATTTCAATGAATGGGCCACGTGAACCAGCCTCTCTTCTGGAGGCTGTTGACGCCATGCCAGTGCGTTCAGGGGCAAGCTTGTGCGAGTTTGCTTTTGCATCATCTGGTAAGAACTTGAAGGTCTGGAGTGGGAAGCTCTACCATCACAAGTGTAAAGGCACCTCAAGTCAAGATAAAAGGCACTGAATGAGTTGTAAGTAGTTGAGGAAGCTCCTTGTCCATCAAATATACCGGAAGAAGAAAGCAGCAGGCAAACTGACCCGTGCAACAAAGCTTAAAGCTAAAACTGAAACAGTACGCCGCCTTAGAAACAATGTGAAGACTCTCGACCAGACCATTGCACAATTGAAACTAGAGAATGAAGAAATTGAAGAAGCTGCATTCCAGAGCAAAATCGACAAGCTCCCATCCAAACAGAAAACTGCTATATATTGCAGTGTTCTGAAGCTGCAAGGCGCAAGTCCCTCAATGGCATGCGCTGCAGCCCAGAGTGGATGTTTGAGTGTGTCATCATGCACATGAAGAGCCCGCGACGTTATGAACATGTGCGTAGGGAAAAAATTATTGTGCTGCCCAGTCGTACATGCCTCAGAGCATTCGTGAAGTACGACACATGCTTTGGTTTTAACAAATGTGTCCTCTCGGGCATTTCTAAGAAGACTAATAATATGGTAGACTTCGAACGTCATGGTGGACTGATCATTGACAAAATAAAACTTGCAGAAAACTGGTGTTCAGCGGGGAAGCGGAAGGTTGATGAATTTGTGGACCTTGGTAGAAAGCAGCAGGCAAACTGACCCGTGCAACAAAGCTTAAAGCTAAAACTCAAACAGTACGCCGCCTTAGAAACAATGTGAAGACTCTCGACCAGACCATTGCACAATTGAAACTAGAGAATGAAGAAATTGAAGAAGCTGCATTCCAGAGCAAAATCGACAAGCTCCCATCCAAACAGAAAACTGCTATATATTGCAGTGTTTTGAAGCTGCAAGGCGCAAGTCCCTCAATGGCATGCGCTGCAGCCCAGAGTGGATGTTTGAGTGTGTCATCATGCACATGAAGAGCCCGCGACGTTATGAACATGTGCGTAGGGGAAAAAATTATTGTGCTGCCCAGTCGTACATGCCTCAGAGCATTCGTGAAGTACGACACATGCTTTGGTTTTAACAAATGTGTCCTCTCGGGCATTTCTAAGAAGACTAATAATATGGTAGACTTCGAACGTCATGGTGGACTGATCATTGACAAAATAAAACTTGCAGAAAACTGGTGTTCAGCGGGGAAGCGGAAGGTTGATGAATTTGTGGACCTTGGTAGAAAGCAGCAGGCAAACTGACCCGTGCAACAAAGCTTAAAGCTAAAACTCAAACAGTACGCCGCCTTAGAAACAATGTGAAGACTCTCGACCAGACCATTGCACAATTGAAACTAGAGAATGAAGAAATTGAAGAAGCTGCATTCCAGAGCAAAATCGACAAGCTCCCATCCAAACAGAAAACTGCTATATATTGCAGTGTTTTGAAGCTGCAAGGCGCAAGTCCCTCAATGGCATGCGCTGCAGCCCAGAGTGGATGTTTGAGTGTGTCATCATGCACATGAAGAGCCCGCGACGTTATGAACATGTGCGTAGGGAAAAAATTATTGTGCTGCCCAGTCGTACATGCCTCAGAGCATTCGTGAAGTACGACACATGCTTTGGTTTTAACAAATGTGTCCTCTCGGGCATTTCTAAGAAGACTAATAATATGGTAGACTTCGAACGTCATGGTGGACTGATCATTGACAAAATAAAACTTGCAGAAAACTGGTGTTCAGCGGGGGAAGCGGAAGGTTGATGAATTTGTGGACCTTGGTAGAAAGCAGCAGGCAAACTGACCCGTGCAACAAAGCTTAAAGCTAAAACTCAAACAGTACGCCGCCTTAGAAACAATGTGAAGACTCTCGACCAGACCATTGCACAATTGAAACTAGAGAATGAAGAAATTGAAGAAGCTGCATTCCAGAGCAAAATCGACAAGCTCCCATCCAAACAGAAAACTGCTATATATTGCAGTGTTTTGAAGCTGCAAGGCGCAAGTCCCTCAATGGCATGCGCTGCAGCCCAGAGTGGATGTTTGAGTGTGTCATCATGCACATGAAGAGCCCGCGACGTTATGAACATGTGCGTAGGGAAAAAAATTATTGTGCTGCCCAGTCGTACATGCCTCAGAGCATTCGTGAAGTACGACACATGCTTTGGTTTTAACAAATGTGTCCTCTCGGGCATTTCTAAGAAGACTAATAATATGGTAGACTTCAAACGTCATGGTGGACTGATCATTGACAAAATAAAACTTGCAGAAAACTGGTGTTCAGCGGGGAAGCGGAAGGTTGATGAATTTGTGGACCTTGGTAGAAAGCAGCAGGCAAACTGACCCGTGCAACAAAGCTTAAAGCTAAAACTCAAACAGTACGCCGCCTTAGAAACAATGTGAAGACTCTCGACCAGACCATTGCACAATTGAAACTAGAGAATGAAGAAATTGAAGAAGCTGCATTCCTGAGCAAAATCGACAAGCTCCCATCCAAACAGAAAACTGCTATATATTGCAGTGTTTTGAAGCTGCAAGGCGCAAGTCCCTCAATGGCATGCGCTGCAGCCCAGAGTGGATGTTGGAGTGTGTCATCATGCACATGAAGAGCCCGCGACGTTATGAACATGTGCGTAGGGAAAAAATTATTGTGCTGCCCAGTCATACATGCCTCAGAGCATTCGTGAAGTACGACACATGCTTTGGTTTTAACAAATGTGTCCTCTCGGGCATTTCTAAGAAGACTAATAATATGGTAGACTTCGAACGTCATGGTGGACTGATCATTGACAAAATAAAACTTGCAGAAAACTGATGTTCAGCGGGGAAGCGGAAAGGTTGATGAATTTGTGGACCTTGGTTTCTTCACTCCCGAGGCTGACAAAAGTGTTCCATGTTTGTGAGAAGAGTAAAATGCTCTCTGATTTTCTGTACTGTTGTTAATTGAACAATATTTCCATTTTAAATACGCAAGAATAATTAAGTCCTCAAAAACGGCCTCATGCAAATGTTAAGTACAAAAACATAAAGGCAATTGATATCAATGTCATAGTGGCACTTTAATTGTCGTGATTCTTGATGTTTCTTATAAACTTTTGAAATGGCAATCCTCCCCAAAAAAATTGATCTGTTACATGACTCAGCGCCAAGGAACGATTGCGAAGCTGTTAGCTGGCCGCAATATTTGCGATCGATGTTTCACTTATGGTACTGTGCGTACAGTCGTAGCATAAGGTTATAGTGTTTCATTCATATATGAGGCACTTTCACCCTGCAATGTAGTAGAGACACATAAAAATTCACAGCATCAACAAAACCATATCGACCACAAACCAGCCTTGACATAGCAGCTTCGCTGCAGTGAGCCGAGCGAGCGACGTGTAAGCTACAACCAGCGCCACCTGGACAGCGCCGGTCGAGGCATCGGTGGAGAGCGTCAGTGCAGGCGGCGCGGTCTTTACACTTCCCCTATTCTAGCCACTGTAGTGGGGGGCTTGGATCGTTTGTTGTTCGTGGGCAGCGGTGTCTCTTGCGGCTTGTGGACTTGTGTACCTCTTGCGTCGTTCCTGTACTGATAAATTCTTATTCGGTAGCCGAACTAAGCATTGGCCTGCTCGTGGCAATAAAAATGATGACTGGTGCTTAGAACAACGTCTAGTAAAGCACCGTCGTGAACTGTCCTAATCGAATTTGGTGTCAGGTGACGACTTTGATTGCCGCTGACAACGGCGTTCGGTGCCTCAGTGAATTTTGCGAATTATTAGCATTTCCGGGCGCTATCTTGGACGGGAGCGCAGCAAGCGACTTCATCAGTGCGGGTGACGGCGTAGCTGTTTCTGAGAGCATCGATGCCGAGATAACGGCTGACGTTGCCGGTGCCCAGCGGAAGTGGACCCGTGCGGTTATGAAGATGTCAGCGCTGCCGCTGTCTCCAATAACCATTTACCGCGCTACCGTGCAATCACCGCTGTTGTGGCCGACGGTGCTGAACTTGCTTATTTGCAATGATACTGAGGATGACTCGATAAACTTGACGGCGTGCGAGAAGCAAGACACGTTTACGGACTATTTTCATGCGAAATAAAGTGCGGTAACTTGAAAAAGAAGTTTTCACCTTGTTCTTTAGCATACTGTTAGCGAACTGTAATGTTAGCGCTTGATACGATTTCCGAAAACTGTTTTGAGGCCTGCAATGCGTTAATTTAAGCCTTAAATACGCATATTTTGTATTTCGAATTATCGATATATCGAACTATATCGCGATCCCCTTCGAGTTCGATATATCCGGGATCGACTGTATTCACATCTACAAAGCAGATTTGGAACCACGGACTCGAAGGGAGCACACCCTTGTCTGCCACATCAGTTGGGCTTCCACAAAAGTTGAAAGAGGAGGAGAGGCTGAGGAAATAGAATCTTTGCCTTTCACATGTGAAGTTATGTCGGCAACACTTTGGCTGCACCAAATCATGTACATAAGTACAGTTCGGCCTCTGCATTGCCTCATTCTTGATAAAACAACTATGAAACACCACCTCGCCAGCGCTTTATCAACCTTGCCAAAAGAACACTTTCATGTTGCTATCTCATAAGAATATGCTTAGGCATCCTCTCCAACTTTTTTTCTGCAATTTCGCTTCGAACTATTAGACAAATATTCTAGAAATATTCGAGAAATATTCGAAAAATATTCTATTCGATTCGCACTCACACTTCAATATTCGAATTCGCTTCGTCCCCAAAATTTTGCTATTCGCACAGCTCTAATATTCACACAATGCCCAAGCAAGGACATGATGGCTGAGCGCATGCCAGTCTTCCAACATCAAATCTCCTCCTCGATGCTGTTCTTTGTTCTTCAATACGGTTGTAATCAATATTTAGGCAGTAACTTCATCAATGGAGGCTTCTGCTGACTTGCATGAGTTTTATGAGAGGCAAAAACGTATTTTTTTCTGTGATACTCACTTCAATTATGACATCTGAGCCTTCCACGTAGGATCCCGAAGTGTCGCCACGGGCCACCACGTAGCTGAGCATGAACTTCAGATTTCCTCCGTATGAGTAAAGCTGTCAACAAGAGAGATAGCACAAGTGAAATTGAAATTTATCTTCTTTCGCATCATAAGGTACATGCGTGATAATGGAGACCCGTGAAAATTACTGACAAAATTGTCAGCTTGAGGAACACTACAGGCCCCTGTCAGCAGCAATGGTTAACGGAACTTGAGATGCACAGCTCGGAACGCTTACATTTCAATGGCTGGCACCTGTATACCAGCAAATTTCCATAAGCTAGTTTACAACATTGATTCAACATTTTTTTTCATATTGAAAATTCGCTTATTGTAGCAAGAATATTCAGAGTCAAAATTTTAAAACAGGCACGTTAGGTAAGCTAATTTTAATATCAACAGAGAAGTGGTCAAGTACAGTGGTTTCACAAACCTTGTTTCCGAGATATGCATCAGGTGCTTGCCAGTAATACATGTTCCAATTGACGTCATCATTACGCAATGGTGAGGCGCCCATTCTCGGGTGTTGGCCGAACTGTTCGGCTGCCGTGTAGGTTGGTAATCGTCCAGGTGTCGGGCTGTCTCGTCGAGCTGTCGGGCTGTCTCGTCCAGGTGTCGGACTGTCTTGTCGGGGTGTCGGGCTGTTTCGTCGAGGTGTCGGGCTGTTTAACCTGTGGAGATTTATGAGTGAAAATTATACGAGTTATGTATCTTACCAAAGGACCCACTAGCTATGAAAAAAAAAGAAAATTGCAGCTGACAAGACTTGAAAATGTATGATGAGGTCTCTGTTGCATGTGAGGCTACTTATGTGTATATGAAGGTTAATAAATTGCTCCTTGAGTCCCACACACAGACGAACTTTTACAAGCAAGGCATAGGTAATGCAAATTTTGGAGTGTTGCATGCAACCATGCATTTGGCAATTGACTGCTGTTGCCTTCAAGATTTGATGCACTTTTTGACAGCCTTTTTTTTTCAACTCTTTCTGCCATTTTCTCCTCTTCTTTTGCATCTGTGAGTATACATGACTCATAAAGGGCTTCAGACAAGAGGTTTCATGAGCCGAAACATACAGAACAACTCACTATTGCCAGTAATAGTTAATGTTATGTGCTCATGCTTTATGCACCTTTCCAACAGGGACATAATGGAGCTGGCCAAGAATGAAAGCACAAGTCGACGCAGTGAAGCATTAGGTCGGAAAAGTACATCGTTGGAAAACGTGACAATATTAGTTTATAGTGTAAAATAATGAGCAGCTTCTAACTAGCCCCTTCTGCTGCTCTTTTAAATACCGTATTTACACGAATGTAAGTCGACTCCAATGTAGGTCGACCCCCCAAAAATCGCGCGGCAAAAAAAAAAAAAAAAAAAAAAAAAACTCTAGTTTTGGTTTCAATTCTTAGTCGACCCCCAACATTGGATCGTCAAATTTGAAAAAATGGGTCGACCTATATTCGTGTAAATACGGTAATTTGTCAATGTGATGAAACGAGTTGCAAAAGAGACAATGATGCTGGTTTCAAGAAAGATACAGAGGAATTTCTGATGACCAAATGAAAATGATCAAAAGCATAAACATTGTGTTCTTCTGCTTTTTTTTTCATTAGCACGAAACACATACATGCTATGAGGGTCTTATAAGCAACACTTTTCAAAGTAGCTCTTACAGTTTTAATTCCCCAGTCGCTTGGTCGACACACGCTTGTCACTCCAAAACAGAAACACGACGAACAACCCTCAGGGTTGGTCTCTGACAAGTCGTAGAAGCCGTGTGCACATTGGTCACACCGATCGCCCTCGACGTGTTTCTGCAAAACGAGAAGAATAACAGGGCAGCATTAGATAGCTACATGTGATGTGACCATATCAACGAATTGAGCATCACAACACACGTGCACGTTGGCTTAGCGTCTCCCATTCGCTGCTAGCCTGAATGAAAAAAGTAAGTTTGCTCAGTATTCACAAGGAGCACCTCCACGCTGAAGATGTGTTATTATAAAACATATACATAAAAAAATTTGGCAGATCCCATGTACCGTGGGAATCAATGAGATGCGAAGAATGCATCACGAAGTTTGCTGTGGGGGCACTTTTCAAAATGAACATAACATTATGAGGCAGATAAATGTACACTCAGACCTCTTTATAACGAAGTTGCATCTTACACTAAAATAAGTTCGTTATATCCAAAAATTCGTTATAAAGGTTTATTCCTAATACTATATCTATTGCAAGAGTATTATTCATTTACTTCGTTATAACCGATATTTCGTTATATCCGGGTTCGTTATATCGAGGTTTGAGTGTAGTACTCCGTAAACTTATGTTGAAATTTCATACGCATTCACCTATCTAGAAAGCATGAAAATGTGAGAACTGGTTGTTCACACCACTAGTGTGAGCACTACCAGCACCAGCTGTGGTAGGCTGAAATGTTGTTCTTGAATTAGCTCGTGACATTGGTTACGTGAAGTGCAATGCTGAAGCTTACGCTGAATTTTCTTGGCTTTGAGACAATTGTTACGAGGTGGATTGACGTTAAGTGCAGTAGTTGCATGCACATCGTGGGCTTACCAGGAACGTCCACAACACTGGCGTCTAGTGGTGAGTACACTAGGGTAACTTATGATCTGACATAACGTGAGAGCACAGAGGTCAGTATTATCGAAACAAAGGTCACTTTGCAGTGTGACGATGTGAATATCACACATAAGTTTCATTAGCATGTTCCCCGGTGTCGAGCAACGCTTGAATATAGCTTGCTGAGTCTTGGGAATACAAATGTAATGTTTATTAGACTACTATAAAAGTGGAGTCAACATAGGAGCCACAATTGATGTTAACCCGGCATGACGTCTGTGGCATAGGTTTACATATCTAATGTTTATTGCTTTCTTATAAAATTAGATAGTAGGGGTGTGCGAATATTCGAGTTTCGAATTCGAATCGAATAATACTTCATCGAATAATTCGATTCGACTTTCAAATAGCTAGTATTCGAAGTTTCGAATAATTCGACTGGACGAATATCTAAAGCGCGACAAATGCCAATGTAGCAAACTTGGTTAGGGTGAGGTGGCAAAAACTAACGCTAATGTCGTTACAGAAGGCCTTCCGTTAAAACTTTCACTGATATACAGGTTCAAAAGTGAGCGCATATTAATTTTAAAAAGAGATTATGCTTTGCGCACGTCATGGCTCCAGCAGAGAAGGCCAGAGAACAGTCTGGCAGACTGGCGAACTGCTAGCATCAAAAAATAACCAGCACTGAGCTCAGATCTCATAGTCAAAAGGTTCAAGAAAATTGCAGTGAGCCCACGACCCCAATAAAGGATGATTATTTGAAATATAGGAAAGCGCAAAAAGCTGCACTTCATCCAGGTATCGCCAAAACTGCTTTGCGACTGAGGCGCCCAGTGAGCTTATGTTTTCAAAAGCAGAAAACATCATTACATCACGGCAAGAAAGTTTGAAGCAAGGTCATGTGGAACAGCTCAAGCTTCTGCATGAAAACTTGTAGTCTTTCGGTGGCAGTCACTCATCGCATTATGTGCTCGAGGACATGAGCAGATATCATTTCTCTGTTGTTTCTTTCAATTTTCAACAAAGTCTTTGGTATTCGATATTCGATTCGATATTCGAAATTTTTGGCCACTATTCGGCACTTTTCTATTCAAATTTGATTCAAGATGAAATTTCACTATTCACACACCCCTATTAACAGCCAGTACTGAAACCACAACTGAAGTTGCACTGACCTTACGCCTACATAGTGTCTATTTCCAAGGCCATTTCAAGACCTGCCATAGCTCTGTGGTAGAAAAGCTGATTGCCTCGCAGAACGCTTGTGTTCGATTCCTGCTCAGATCCTGATTTTTTTATTTTTGCATTCATCGGGTCTACGCTTCCGATGTCAGTTTCTCTTAACGCTCTCACATTTAAGTTACTTATGTATGTCATTGCAGTTTCAGGGTAGATATTAACTGTCAATCTCCTGTGGCACATACCCTCATACCGCAGTCCTGGTATATGGGTATGAGCCACAAATGTCTGGAGGAAAAGGTTTGACGACGTACGCGACAGGATTTTCAAGTTATTCATGTCGTGACCAGACAGTCGTATTCCCCAAACACTTTTACCCTTCCATGCCAATTTTGGCCTACACCAAGTTAAAGAGACGATCACGAGAGCACCCAGACGTAAGCGGCTAGACAGACAGACGGACGGGCGGACAGACAGAGAGACAGACAGACAGATAGATGGATAGATAGATGCGTATATAGAAACACTAAAAGTTCCTGCAGTCCACAAAGAAATGCTTCGCATTC